>VBVR01000235.1:0-62679 GCA_011638315.1 Tetramorium parvispinum | reverse complement strand
ATATATATCCATCTAATTTGAAATCGCATTAAAATCAAGTAAGAAGAAAAATGCAACCAGAAAACATGCCAGTAATTATGCTATGAAAAAATCTCGATCCAATCTCGACATTCTGCGCATAATTACGTTGAAATCACAAATCTCAGCTTCAATTCTCATACTCGCGACGATATAACTACATGCGATACAAGCCATTTTCTTCGGAGTCTATTCGGTAATTTTTACATAACAAGAACTGGTAACAAGATCCTATTGAGCGGCATAACGAACGGAGTTCCGTGCGCAGTAAAGATAGTACGAGGAACAAGAAACTGCTGTACCCGGAGGGCTTCTGTATTAAACGGGCTTCTATTCGAGAAAATTATTGCGCGCGTTCGAGCTGCGTTTCGAGCCGAGGGTGCGTACAGCGCGGCTATAAGCAAGATACGATCGTCATCCGTTGCTCTGACAAAGTAAAGTCGCTGCCGGAAAAATCGCAGAAAGCCGCGTGGTTTTATTAACAATGCTCACGCAGTATCGCGATCGAGGATCTGGCTCGCGTAATCATACGCAGGCGTGATATCTCGCTGCTGTTTCTCCTACGAAAGCACAAATCAACCATTGTTTGGTGGTAACAGGGCGGGATACTAGTAACTGGATTGTATAAGCAGGTGGAAGACGAAGGAATTTAAAACCTTTCCGTTCTCATTTTGTTGGAACCACTTCTTTTTTTAGCGAGATTATTCAATTTTCTATCTTACAGGCACTTTTAAAAATGAGATGTTAAATTCCTCTGCTAATTTTGTTAATACACGTTAATGCACAGATGTGATCTTGCATAAGATCTTAGATATACGATATAGTAATAAATATAAACGATATTCTATTTGAAATATTTTTCGTTGAATGCACGAATCAATTATCATTATCAGTACAAGGATGTTATTTTATCTCGCCTAATTTCGACATTTATCTCTTATCTGCTTCAGTTACTGAGGCAGAAAGCTATAAATCATCCTCTCTCTCGTAAACAATTAATTTTACGTATCATCGCGTAATAAACTCGAGCTATCGCGCAATATGATATGGCTCCAGAAAATTTGCTCGCGTAAAAGTTCTGACAGCGAGAACTCTTAATGTGTAATTCCAGCATCATCCGTGACCGCAATGTATGTCGATCGCGTGAGGAAAAGTCATACGGGTAGCGAGCCGGGCTCGAAAAATTAATTTTACTTAATAACTCGTACAAGTCGCGGGGAATTAATTGCGGAACGATCTCGCGGTTGTCGTGTAACCAATCAGTTCGGCGGACTGGCGGACAAGCAATTTCCGAAAGCGAGCTCACGAGTGATACCGCCTATATTGCGTTAATTGATTCGTAAGAGGCGAAATAACAGGCTTCCAGACGGATTGCCAGAAGTGCAATCGACGTCGGCTGAGTCGTCGGCCACAGAGCTCGCGCATAACTCCACGCCAGTATTATAATTGCACTTGGCGCAGCGGCGGCGATCGCCCGTGCAATTACTCCGGCTCTCTTTCGCCGCCGCGAAGATCTATGGGACAGTTGACGCGCCGCGAAGAAGCGAAGTTGAAGGCCGCCGGCCAAGTTGGACCCCGGCAATTACACGCGATTCGCGTAATCGTAAAACGAAACGAACGCCAAGTGCGCGCGCAATGTCGTTGCGCGCACCGTGTTTTCCTATGCGCGGAGCCCCTTCATCGGCGAGGTAAGCGCGCCGTAAATCAGCCGACGTATAGGTACAATGAGAGAGCGAGAGATAAAGCGAAAAAAGAGAAGAGTTTGTTCTTGCGAAAGTGCATCTTGTGATTGTATGGAATGCAATTCGCTAGGAAATTATCCATCTTGGCAAAGGTATAATTACGATTATACCGCGATACGAGATCATTTTTTAACCATTAAACCTATGCTGAAATGCTTCTTCATATTAATGTAGCTCTTTCTTTTTTTGACTTTATCTTTTTCAAGAATTTTAAAGTTTGGATAAGACTAATCCGAAAATAAAAATGCACAATTTTAATTTATTCCTTCTGCGCTTTACTATCGAAAGTGAATAGCCGTGCGACCTGCATTACATCACTGGTTGCAGGTGCAGTTCGGATGCAACCTGCAATCTGGCGCACCGTGGGTGCGCCAGTAGCGAAGCAAGAGGATCATGCGATAACGCTGCGCGGCGAAGAAGGTAAGCAAAGTAGAGGAAGAAGAAGAAGAAGAAGAAGAAGACGACGAAGTCGCGAGGCGGAGAAGGCAGACGAGGAAGCGATGGAGGAGGAAAAGGAGAAGGCGAGAGGAGCTCGAGCGTGAAACACGTGACAAGGACAGAGAGAACGAACAGGCACTCAGCGCTCCGCCCCAGGTACACGGCCAACATGGCCGCTGAGGGACGGATTGGCGGAGGCCAGCCGCGACGCCAACCGATGTCGTCGTGACGCCCGCGCTTCACTCAGCTCGGCTCAAACTCAACGGATTTCGTTCGCGTCGGCCCCTACGGCACTCCTCCGTTCCGAGCGGTCGCCGCCCACCCTCCTTCGGCTTTCCCTCCGCGCCGACCACCTCACCGACGAGCTGTACCCTCTCCGAAGTTGCACGTGTAACGCACGCACTCCCGCTCTTTGCTTCAACCGATTTCCGTCCACGATTTCGTGCACCAAGACGGTGCTACTCATCAAAACGACCGATGGATCTTGCCGCTTGACCGTTCGATGCTTAATCGATGCTTCTCTCTTTTGTATACATTGTCACGAATATTTTAACTTGCATAAATGGATGCGGTAAGATAATTTACATAAAAAGCGGACGCGCATGGACAATGGAAAAAAAGGACACAATTGATTTTCAAAAAATTCCATGTAAGAAGATGATGAAAAATCGTCACCTTCGCAGTAGCGATAAATAAGAATTTAAATTTATCTATGAGCAAATTCTGTGAAATGTTATTATATCTTTTAAGTAAAAAAAAAAAAGAAATATTATTTTAGGATTATGTCTTCATATTGTTGCATTTTATTGTAATATTCCATTTTATCTTTTCAAGTTGCAAGGCATTAAACGTACTAGTTTCAAACTGGTACCAAGTATATTAATTCGTTGACACAATTCCTAGAGACGACAAATTACAAGAATAATGCGGGCATATATTTGCAATGCATTGCTAAGCGGAAATATAGTGTATTATTAACCACAGGATGTGGTTTGTTCGTCTCGCGTATTCGTTACTTTCCAATGCAATCACGTTTGCAACTAAGTTGCAGGCCGCGAGGCGTTGCAAGAATACTCGAGTGCATGATGCATGACAAATATGCACGCTAATGCAAGGGTACCCTTGCAGATTTATCTTCGCTCGTCCGCACCGATGTGCGAAACTCGCTCCCGATAAGTAATTAAACTTCCTAATGCAATTTGCATTAGTTTCTTTAGCAAGTACCATAGTAGGCAGAAACAGTAATGGAATAAGCCTTACGCAATGATTAATTAGTGCAATCGTGCCAAGGAATCAACGTTATTTTTTTTATGTGATAGACCTCAGTTATTCGTTTTGCATTATTAAATATCAGATAAAAATGTTTTAGCATTGTACTTTTTTTTAAATTTCAGTTTAAGATCCAACTACGTCCGAAATTTGTAGGAAATTGGAAAGCCCAAATTATTACTTTTTTAATTGAATCTCACGTCAAGATATATATATATATATATATATATAGTCGAAAATTGAGCTGATAGCCGCGTATTTAAAATGATCCCGTTCCTTTTTATCTTCCCAATTTAATCCCAGGCGAGATCGCTCTGAAGTCCCGAGTAGGACTCTGGTTTATTAAATATTTTTTTAGTTTTGTATTTAATCTCAGGCAACATTTATAAGAAAGAGAGAGAGAGAGAGAGAGGGAGAACGGGCGCGAGGTAGAACGACGTGCTTGTGAGTCGGCAATTCGTCGCGCTTCTCCGACGTACAGAGTGGTAGAAAGCGCACCGGTAAAAAGCTCTCGCATAATAATTCATCGGCGGTAGACAAGAAAGCGATGGGGGTCGTAGCCGTTATTAGAGAAATAAGCTTCGGTTACATTTGGAAAATGCCAATTGTTATTGCGCACCGGCTAATGAGCGTCGGGTGATGAATACGCGTGAAACTCAAGTTATATCGCGCGAGCGAGAGCACGAGCGAAGAAACAGAAACGAGCTGCCACCTGTTGATCCTTGGCAGCCACTCGATATTTATGCATACGTGACGAAATATCGCTTAAAACGTTCAACATTAACATAAGCTTGTACATGGCAATCCGCGCTGGCTACCGGCCGTCATATAAATATAAAGTTCTATCGTGTTCTTTGTCGGGAAGTAATTCTTTCGCATGTCATATAAAAAGTCCAAAGTTAAGCAAGAAAGGATTCTCTGACATGTATTTATAACGATGCGTCTTTAAGACGGTAAAGATGCAACGTAATCTCATTAAATCATGCAGATAATAGCACAAGTAAATCTCTGCAATTGTGAAACCTTTTTTTTTTCTACATTTTAAAGAAATTTTAATTCAGCAAAGAATTTATAAAAATTTTGTCTGCGATATATTGAAACTTATGGACAGATGTGATAAAATCATACAATTCTTTAAATTGAGAATTAAATTATTAATTTAGTACATTTTACATGTATAAAAATTCTGATTATTGTTTTAGAAAAATTCATTTTTATACAGAATACTTTTTATAAGAGTTATTATAAAATAATAAAATAATAAAACATGTATAAGTTGAGCAACAGATTTTCTCGTGCTATAGTTTAAATCACCATCACCAGAGTGCAGCATTTGATTGATACTCATCGAGCACCCTCTGTGTACCTCGAAAATAGCTCAGAGAGCTTCGACAATTCCCAGCAGTTCCCAGTCTCCTGTAAAAATTATTTTTAATTAGATTTTAATAATTATTATTTATACAGGATACACTTTTCATTCTTCATTAGATGTAATGAAATTTATATGCGTTAATCACATTAAAAGTGATTTTATCTTTAAACGATAATGTATACCTTGATCAATATTCAGTTAAGGCATGGAGGTAAGAAGTAGCAGGAGGGAGCGTAAGCTGCGGGGTATGAAGCCGGAGACGTGAGAGGAAATCTATTGTGGCCATCTTGGTAGTGCATAACTATCCTTCTTCTTCTTTAGTAGTTATGCACTATAGTTATGAACTACCAAGATGGCCGCTTATACCCCACCAGGCTTCATACCCCTCGCCTAAAACCTTAGTTTACGCTCCCTCCTGCTATTCTTACCTCCATGAGTTAGGGCATGAACTTTTACCAAGCTCTGATTAACTTAATTGTGACTAGCATAGCTAATGTCCATTTCTATCAGTGCAGATTAACTTTAATCTCGGTTTAACTTACTATTCATCTTTTTCTAATTCTTAGGACTAAAAAAAGATAGAAAGTAAGTGAAACCAAAATTAAAGTTAATCTGCATTGGTAGAAATGAACATATTGTTGGCTAATACAATGAAACTGGCCAATGCTGGCCTATGCTGGTCGTAACAGAATTAATCGGCAAATATATTAACTGGAAGCTTGATAAAAGTCCTTGTCAGAATTGCCCTCAACTATTACGTACAATCATTAGTACAATATATGTTATAAACAGCTAGAGACCGATTATCGAGTAAACGTATCCATTGCCGATCTGTAAAGATCATCGTCCAACTAATGCTATCGTACGGAATTTACTTGACAAACTGTTGCGCGCTGCCGCCGTGATACATTTCGAGGCGACTTTTTCGTGCTATAAAAGCACTTGAGTCTAGAAATAAATATATATATACCCTACGACGACAATCCGTTTTGCTTGGCGCGAAATAATGGTCGTCAATCAATACGGCGTAGGCGATTCCGTTTCTTTCAAACGCCTAGACGCGCGACATTGATATCGCGCATAATTATGATTGCGTCCAACGCGCTACGAACGACCGGTAGTCTACGAGACGCATTCTTGACACGACGCGCAGGAAAATCGCTGTCGAACGCATAAATGATCGCGGAAAATGCGGAGCGGTTCGATTGAGGCTCTATCAGCCTCCGCGGCGCGATTACTGACTGAAAATTTCAAATCGGAAACTTCGCGCTAATGACGCGGTCAAGTGACGCTAGATGGCGCTAAGGTGTTTAAAGCGCACCTTTCAATGCACATCCCAGATAGAACAATTGAAATCACAAAGAAGTCAAAGTGACATCAAAATGACACCAAAATGTCATTATTGTGTCATTTTATCATTGCTTTAGCGTTATTTTGTCATCAGTATAATGCCATTATAATTTTTGTTCTACCGGGGAAGTATGTACTACTCCCGTATAACAAGTGTTCATCTTTAATTAGCTTGTCGAGCTAGTTAGCTGCTATCCCATTATTCGATTATAATGAAACCGAAACAATAATGTTCATTTTTACCAATGCAGATTAACTTTAATCGCGGTTTAAGTTATTTTCTATCTTTTTTAGTCCCAAGAATTAGAAAAAGATGAAAAATAAGTTAAAACGAGATTAAAGTTAATCTGCATCGGTAGAAATTATGGATATAAATTAATAAATTAATAAATAAAAAAAAATGGACATAAATTTTTCAAATATACCCGAAATCTCATTCGAGTTGATAGATTGAGCAACTCGAAATATGACAATAGATATAAATAATAATTATATTCTCATATAGTCGATAACTTGTAACCGTTCGTAAGTTAATTATAATCGCGTTTCAGTATAAGAATACTTTGCTACCTATTTGCTCGACGGCCAGTCAACGGTTGGCGAGCGAGCGATAACACAACGACAGTGTCTCGTCGGTTTTTCGAGTTTTCGCCAATTCTCACAAAATGATCGGTCTTGAATAGTATTTCATTGATAGTTGAAAAATTAAAATGAAAAAACTCGGCATCGGCAGAAACGCGACCGACAATATACAGAGAGTCTGTATCGACATGGCGATGTGATAGCGCCAGCTGATAGTGCCTCGGCAAGGCACCGTCAGCTGACCCGAAGCGTCGCGGGCAGCGGCAGACGCGTATTCGTAAATAACGACGCGCACGGACAGGTCGCACGAGCAGCTCCACCACGATAAGCGACGTTCGCGATATGGTAGACTTAAAGACGAACGTTAATTTCGCGTGCCAACGGTGTCTGCAGCCGCTGAGACTAGACTCGAGCTTCGACCACCTCGGGGAGCACACGCTGGCCGAACTCTCACGTAGGTAATTTCTATTTTGTCCTGGCGACTTTGACGTTCATCACCGATCCGATTGCCCCACTCGATATCGATAACGCTTCTCTATAACGTACCACTTGTTCACGATTAACGAATGACGCGCTAATCTGCGTATTAAAGAACATTCTCTGAATAATGTGGATTTTCTTATTAATTTTGTAGCGAGCGCAGACCTTGCCAGTGCAGCTTATGCTGTGCATCTGTGTGTATAAATAATGACTTTATAATTAATGACATAATACATATAACTTTACATGCAGTGTCATTTAGCATACAGGAAAAAATGTTGGCTCTTAATTAGAGTATGCTAAATGTATTATTTTAGATTGTTTAAATATTCCTGTTTTATTATGTATATATGTATATATATATATATATATATTTGATTGCATATCGAATAACAAAGTATAGTCACTTAATCTGCTACCTAGAATGGCAAATTATATAATTATCTTTTCTAGTTCCTATACAGCAGCAAGTGGTTGGAGAATTAGAACCCCAAAGTGACAGTATAGAGCACATAGTTCCACCATTCAAATTGACTGAATCAGGAAACGGTACAAATGGGTTTATGTTGGTTGGCGACTCCGGTGAAACGGAAAGCTTAGATCACCATTTAAAGGTATATAGAAGTATGGGGGAATGTTTTAAACTGTGAAATCTATATCGTTATAATCTGTATTTTCTTAGGTACGAGCAACGTTATTTGATATTCTCAGCAGTAGCAGTTCGGCGGATCATCCACTCTGCGATGAATGTACCGATAGCCTTTTGCTGCTAATGGATCAGCAGTTACGAATGACAGAAGGAGAATGGTCAGATTATAATGAGTACCTGAAGAAATTAGAAATTGAGCAACAATATCAGGGACACGAAGATGTGGAGATGGAAAATCTTGCAAAAGAATTGCAGGATGTAAAGGCCGAGGAAGAAAGAATGATAAGGGAGCTTGCAGCGTTGCGAAAAGAAGAAATAGCTACTAGGAATGCCATAGCGGAACAGGAGAGAGAAAGGGAGCGGTTGCAAAGCGAGGAGGATAGGTATTGGAAAGAATATTCAAAACACAGAAGAGATCTCATGTTAGCTGACGATGAATGTCGCAGGTATATGAAATATTCCAAAACATAGTTAAATATCATTTTTTTCTCAAGTAAAACAGTATTTATTTGTTAACACTTTTATTAATAATTTAATCAAATATCCCATAGTTAAAACATAGTTTACCGTTTACATAAATACCGTTTTCTCTCCAATCTTATTTCCTCCAATAAAATATTTGTTTATTAATACTTTAGTAATATTTTAATTTTTATCATGTTATGTAAAATTTTTTTTCCCACAGCTTGGATAATCAATTGGCGTATGCAGCCTCGCAACTCGAAAGATTGAAAAAGACGAATGTTTTCAACGCTACGTTTCATATCTGGCATTCAGGCCATTTTGGAACTATAAATTCATTTCGATTAGGACGATTGCCGAGTGCACCAGTGGACTGGAGCGAGATAAACGCCGCGTGGGGACAAACGACTCTTTTGCTAGTAGCTCTTGCACGCAAAATGAACTTAACGTTCAAGCGTTTCCGTTTAGTGCCATTTGGCAATCACAGTTATATCGAGGCTTTAGATCAAAACAAAGAGCTTCCACTATACGGAAGTGGAGGATTTAAATTTTTATGGGACACAAAATTCGATGCAGCAATGGTAGCATTTCTGGATTGTTTGCAACAATTTAAGGAACAAGTAGAAAAAGGAGACAGTGAATTTTGTCTGCCATATAGAATGGATCGGGGCAAAATTGAAGATTCCGCAACGGGCAATTCCTATTCTATAAAGTATGTTCGAGTTTATAAATATAAATATTTTTGTCATAATCTAATTTACGTGAAAAATTTACTACGATATAAAAAGTTTAGCTAATCTTCCTCTTCTCTTTTTCAGAATACAATTCAATTCAGAAGAACAATGGACCAAGGCCTTAAAGTTCCTACTAACAAATTTAAAATGGGGTCTTGCATGGGTTAGCTCACAATTCACAAAAGATGAACTGAATACTAATTGATCGTTAGTCTTCTTGTAATTGTATGTAATTTTAATTGTGCAACTATCTCGTCATTGCTTGTGTATAAATGCTCTATTTGTAAATAAATGCGGTTGAACAATAGTATTGGTTTTTACTTGCAATTGATTTATCCTTCTTTAATTTATTTTAAATATCCCAGCAAGATAACTCGTTTAATTTTATTCTATTTAACAATACTCGGATTTATTAAGTAGGAACCAAGACACGCCATAGAGAAAACTGGATGGACTTTGTACTTTCTTAGAGCTTATGTAATCCTTTAGCTCGGGAATGCTTAATTCCACCACTTCTATGAGTTCACCTTCAGATTCGTCACCACCACCTGGTGAAAGATTCAAGGATTTTTTATTTGAAATACAGATTATCAATTATATTACAAAAATAATATTCTTTGAAATTATTTTCAAAGACGATTTTAAGAAAAAATATCTGCAGTCTTACCAGGATGTATCTGCATGTCATCTGTGACTTCTACATAGAAAAGAGTTTGCTTTGCACTAGCAGAAGCACTGGATCTGGAAAACATAAAAATAAACTGTTTAATACTTATTCAAAATATAATTTATTTTATTCAGACAATAATTATACATAGATAAAAAGAGTTGTATAAGTTGATTGATCAGAAATCTATTGCACCCAAATTTGAGATAAATACATTTATCTTTTATACAATGACAGAAGATACTAATTAGAGCATAGTAAATATTGCGGACTTACAAATAAGTAGAAATTTCTTTAAATGCCGAAGCAGGTGCCTCGTAGCCGCACTCTTCCTTCAACTCCTCCCTTGCAATCTCAGCGAGAGACTTATCCTTGTCTACGATACCAGCGCAGAGTTCCAAGGACAGCCCCAATGTGGGAGGATAATGCTCGACATCGATCGTATCCTGCTTGTCTGGTAGAGATGCATAATACACTGCCGGCCGGAATTGCCTGACGAATATGAGCTTCCTACGACTAGTATTGAAGACAACTATACACACGCTATCGTGGATCCTTATCACGTCCCATTCCTTGATCCGTTTGTCCTGCGTGAAGTTCAAGCGGATGCTTCTTAACCACGGCGAGTCCTGCGGGACTTTTCCCACGCTGACATCACGCAGATCGAGCATCCTTTTACGCGTGATCTGATTCTTCTCATCCTGTGTCGTGGCATTCATTTTTTTGTCAAAATACCTCCAGGTGAGACACCAAGTACCGTGTGGACCTTTCCTTTAACTCCCGTCGATAATGATATCTTTGGACTTTGGACCCGCGTAGATCCATAGATGCCGCGCATGGCATCAAAACTAGCGCCAGAATATAAACTCCCCCGTAGAAGTGCGTAGAAGTAAAAAACGAGTCACATATCTTAATGATGTCTCTGATATCCTGTTTAGGCCGAAGGATGGTCCTATTTGAGGAATGCATCGAATCTTTTATCGCTCAAGCATTTTACATGTAATTTTTGTATAGTAATAAATATTGCAATTATATTATTTAAAAAAATGCTATTTCCCAGTAAACACACACAGTAAACACAAAGTAAGAGTAATATAACGTTAAAATTTCAATGTTAAAATTTTCTACTCAACAATGTAACTATTATATACAAGACATATTACATTGTAGTTATATTGTTGAGTGGGAAATTATAACATTGAGTTTTGTGCTTACTAACATTACTTTGTGTTTACTGGTTGCTATTATTGGACATCGTTAAACGTGTATTTGTGTGTCCTGTTATCATCCTTCAGTTTAGACGGGCCACTATGCCTTCGGGTTCGGCGTATTCGGCTTTATTCTAACGCGAATTTAAAATCTACTGTTTTCGTGTTACACATTCTTCAATTGACACAATAGATTCCGCAAATAATATTCAATTAAATAAACTGAAATATACATATAATAATACATTAATCTATTTTTTATTAATGAATATTAACTCAAATGTTAAGTTAGGAAAAATCGCGTTTGATCAAAGCCAATTTTATGGTTACTTTTAAATTATAATAACGTGATTCTTTAGTTAATTGATTATTTGTAATTAATGCTGTCTGAAATTATTCCGAGCGCAATATTAATCCTTCAGTAGTAGAACAAGATCTTTAATAAATAGTATTTCTAAAATAATATATTTTCTTGTCTACTGAATGAATCTTAACAAAAACTTGGTTGAACAAAGAAAATTGTTCTCAATGTAAATAATATAAATTGATTTTTTTATATTGGGGACTCAAAATCTCATATGTCGATTCGTATTACGAAAAATAGTGTGATTGAGGGATTAAACGTGTGTTATCTTTTGTGCAGCGAGAATAATAAATCTTTCAGAAGAAGTAATTTATCGCGATAGTGTGTGTTTGGAAACAACTTTTATATTAGGAATAAACATACATATTTCTCGCTCCATCCCTGTAAGTAATATCGGTCGTTTTAGCGAGATATTAAATTTACGAGGGATGTAATCGTTTCATCTCGTCTCTTCTCAGCAAATTATTCTCGCAATTAGCCGACTGAGAGCTTACGAAAAGTATGGGTTGCGCGTAATCGAATTTAACGCGTCGTGTAAAAAATTAGGATCGGTGTAACGTAACCGGTCGCACAACCGGTGCACCGCACTTATATTTTCGGCGAGATACAAACCTTCGATAAAGCTGCTTCCCTTTCACGATCGTGCTGGGCGAATGAGCGAAGGGAGGAGAGGAAGGACGGTTTCGTTACTTCTTTCCCTTCCTCTCCGTGACTTTCTTCTCCGTGACTTTCCTCTCCTTGACTTTCCTCTCCTTGACTTTCCTCTCCTTGACTTTCCTCTGCTTGACTTTCCTCTCCTTCTTCGGCACTTCGTCCGGCGGCTTCAACGCATCGAGAATCTCCTGCTGCCGGACTTGGGTGCCCACGTGAATAACGTCGGGCTTCCTGCGATGCCTGTTAACCGCCGCCGGGGGCGAGAATTCGATTTCCATGTCCGACGCCGTGGAGCTCGACGCGATAGAGGCGTCGTCCTTGTTGCGCACTATCTTGAACTGCAGCGGTTTCATCGGCTCCTCCAGCTGCGACACCTCCGCGTCCGTCTCCTGCCTGATCGGATACATCGTCACGTAGTACGTGCCGTCCTTACGGTGAATGTGCAGGGTCGGCGGCGGTTCCGCGTCCTCTTCGCCCTCCTTCTTCACCTGCGACACGTAGCTCATGCTCTTGAACACCTTGCCGCGTCGCAGGCTGATGCGCGAGGGTGTCGTCTTTACTCGATAATCCTCCAACCTCCTCGTGGCGCCTTTTGCCTCCTTCAACAACTCGTTCAAGTAACGCCCGATCGCGCCCGGCTTCCAGCCGATTCGCGGCTTCAGCCCCACCGTGGTCGTGTTCCATAGCCAGCCCATGTTGGCCGGCACCCTGAATCGCGGATCGATGCAGTTCTTGTGGCCGTAGTTAGTCCCGGGATAATTATCGCCAATGGAATAAACGTATCGCATCACTCGTTTGCTCACTTTGATGGGACTTTTGTCACGATCACCTCTCGTACCTGCCTTATCCCTCAGATATCGTGCCCTTTCAACGAATTTTTCAGTAGTCTTCGCGACGATCGGGCTCAGCGGTGCTGGCTGTATCAGCTGTTGCTGCGACTCCTCGGCGATGTCGTACGGCACCGTCCGCTCATCTCTGGGTTTTTTCCGGCGCGATTTACATTTCGGCTCACCGCAAGGACCAACGTCGACATCCAGCGGCACAGAGGTTGTAACATCCAGTTCTTTCTGCTTTTCCAATTTCTCTTCCTTCTTGTTCTCCTTCTTCTTCGACTTGACGGTGACCGGTGGGACTAGCGGTGCTTCCGGTAACATCGGTATCGCCTCGCGTACAACACCAGGGCGTCCTGGAAGCGCTGTCGTTATGAAAGTGGGTGCGACGGGTGTGGAGACGATGGCTTTATCGATCTGCGTATTGCAAGGTGCGGGACATTGAATCGGCAGCGGTCCCGGGACGAGACTTCGTTTTCTTTCACTTTCTTGAATGGCATAATCCTTCTGTATGTCTCGGCCGAAGTAAGGACTCTCGGATGGATCCATCAAGCCGAGGCCCACCAGACCTGGCACTTTGCCGATAGAATCCACGAATTCTTGTACCTCCTTGAAGGCGCGAATCATGTAATCTGCGCCGACGCACGATTTTTTCGTGCACCTAGATGTATTCGTTCTCCAAAACGACGAAACTTTTCCTGGACAAATGCAGTCTGTCGCTTTAATTCCGTCCGCCGTTCTTGGTCGAGATTTACACGGCAAACTAGCGCCCTTGGTCTTCTCATATATGACGGTTGTCGCTTCGGAAGGTGCGTAGGCTGATACACCATAGTCACTTCCACCCATCATACGATTTTTTAAATCAATATCATCGCCGTGCCATTCCTCGTCCCATAACGCTTCGTTGTTTAAATAACTATTATCAATGTCATCACCTCCTCTCATCCTCGTAGAATCTTGACAAATCACGTTTTGCTCCACATCGGATTTCAAACAGGAATTGCTGGAAGCGATTGAAGCGAGCGATGGAAACTTTTTAAGAGAATCGGGATTTCTCAAAGCCATGCAACAGGAACGGACGCAACCGGAACGACACATCATTGGATGCGTCGATCGGTCTGTCGGTAGACACGAACAAGTTGGCTCGTCGTGATAGGTCTCGTAAATTAAACCACGATATTTACGATCATTCAATTTCTCGGCGCTCGTTAATTTTTCGAATCCCGGCTCGTCCATTGAAATGCGAGGTGGTGATTGCGGTCTCGTTAACACAGATTTTGTATCGTCGTTCTGGTCTTGTAATTTTAAATATGCAGGATCCAGAATTTTGTATAATAACGATGTATTATCGTCACCTTTTGTCTTACACTTTCCATCGTTTACATCTTCATCAGACAATTTCGTGCAAGGAAACTTCCAACCGAGAGGAAATCCTCTAAGTACGAACGACTTCTCATGAAGCGTAAGATGATTTATAATAGACCTTCCGAAACAAGATAGCCTCAGGCACATCGATATGGATCCGCACGGATTCCCATGCTCATCAGACAAGGTGTAAATTTTCTTCAACGTGTATGACTTTGACAGCCCGTCTATCTTGTCCTTGGCCGCGGTTATGCGATCGCAGAAACATCCAGGCAAAAATGCCGTTGCCGCGCAGAGAAGAACATGTCCGGCATCAGCTCGCGGGTTGTGGTCCTTTCCATAAGGAATCCGATACACTTCGATGCTTAGAGGAGTCGATTTTATGAATCGTATTAAGTCGCTCGGTGTTCGGACGAGCAGACACGTCTTACCTTCGAAACTGATGTACTCATCAGAAAATTGATTTTCTTTATTCCTTCTAGTTCTATCGCCATTAACCTTGATTGATTCTTCAGCTATGAAATCGACAGGTCTGAGATCGACGAGGCCTACGCGTATCATCAAATTGCACTCCTTATTATCAACAGTCTTTTCGGGATACAGAATCAGACCGTCAATGAGAATTTCAAGCATATATAATTGTTCCCTTTCTAATATTGACATCTTTTTCTTTAAGGCCATTTCGGATGAATCAAACGTGGATACGAATACGCGCGCACGTTGTCAATCACACGACAAATTTGGAAGGCGACTCCGGATCAACGTTACCGATGCGTATGTACGAATCGCGCCATTAATTTTGCAAGCGTTTCAGATCTGAAATCGAACGATTTCCCCGCGCGTGTATCAAACCGATCAATTGACATTTCCAGTTGTCAAACGGTTGCCATAACGACGAGTCGCGAATAATTATTCGATAAATGTAAGGAATCGCACTTCAGGGCTCTTGGAAGTTATTCTCAGAGATTACTTCTTCTTTTTACCCTTTTCTCCTTTTTTACCTTTTCCTTTTTTACCTTTTCCTTTTTTACCCTTCTTCTTTTTTTCTTTTTTTGGTTTCTTTGGTTTAGAAGGAATCTCTTCCTTGGGAATTTTCTCATCGAGAAGCTCGGGCGATACAAATCGCTTCATGCAGATCTCCCATTCTTTGTCCTGCTCGGGAACCAGAGGTTTAGGGAGCAGCTCGTAGTGCGTTATGAAGATACGTCCAAGGCGTGCGACGATGAGCTCCATATGCAGCGTGCCAGACGGATTTCCACCTGGATCTACGAGGTGGATACCGCCCTTCATCGTGAACGGTTTCGGCTGATTTTCAGGATCATTGCCGGTCATGGCGATTTGATCGCACAGACAACCTGGCAAAGTCAATTCGGTCTCCGCCGTGGGATAAGTGTCGTTGGCGCGAAACACGCCGATCTTCAAGCTTGACGAGCGTAACTCTCGGACCAGATCCCGCGGTCGTTTGATGAATAGACAGCATTTACCGACCATAAAGCGCACATCTTGATCGCGCTTCGGCGCGCCCGAGTCGTCTCGCGTGAACTCGAACACGGGGAAATCTAAAAGTTTGATCTTGATCACGATAGGGTGCTCGCCGACGTCTTTGATTTTACTGGGCGTCAACGTCAATTTCTCGATCAGCATCTCGATTAGGTAGATCTGCTCGTCGTTACCGCCGAAACAGGACATGACGTGAGGAATCAAGTCGTATCTGTGATTAAGATATATTCGATCGAGTCGTTGATGTTTCCATCGAGGTAGCTGAAATAATTTTGTAGCGAAAGTTTTGTAGGCCCGGATAAGATTGTGTAAGAACAGAGAATTTTTTGCCGAAAATTTGGAGGTTTAAAAGTATCGTGGATGATTGACAGATGGAATGGTAACAGTAGAACGGCGGTTTGCGTCAACGTGGTAATCAGCAATTAATTCGAGTCATACAAGTTTATTCGCGTTGCTTCGTCATCAATATAGAGTGTCACTTGCTGGCCATTTCACTGTATTTTATATACAAAACAAATTGGAATTTCACTGGGAGAAATAAATATTATATATATGTGTGTGTGTGTGTATAAGATAACGATCGAAGAGAGTTAATTTAATTAATGTCGCATACAAAATATTCTTTTAATGAGAAGATTGCATTTTAACATTGGATTTATATGTATTTTAAATACTACCTCAGCCTCTTCCGTGTATGCATACATACACTATAATCGATGTACAAACGGGGAAAAAACCCTATCAACTTACGGTCACGTACATCCACTATGCGCGCGACTCTTCGGCATTTCTAATTCCACTGGCAGTTATTACCTAGCTCCCAAGGTGGTATATACTTAAAGTCGACGACGTGAAAGATGCCGCTAGAACCGTTACGAAAACCTGCGAGAAAGACACCCTCGCAAATTCATGCTTTCCTCATTAGGAGTAATAATTCTACGAACGCCCACGTGTTCTTACGAAATGTGTGTTCGCTTATGGCTAATTCATTGAATCGGCAACGATAAAATCTTGTTGATTTGAAAATAAAGAAAACAAAATAGGAGGGATGTTCCTTAAACAAATTTTGCCAAAGAAAAGTTAGATCTCTCTATTAAAATTTTAATTTTTCATTAAATGCACAAAAATATGAAAGAACAATATTTCCTATATCTCATACAGAATAAAAATATTTGCGTGGTATTTTCTTTCTGCTTCATTCTCTTTCTTCATTCGCTGAATGAATCGTATATCTATCTGAAATTATTTCCCTTGTTTGAGAATCAATCCGACCGACGAGATTTCTGGACCGTTCGGGACGGGGGTCCCATTCCGTAGATTTCGGCGGGAACAGCAGTCCCCGAAGGGCCCCTAAAACGCCGAGAGCCGAAGTATGCACTAATTGGTACGGGCGCGCGCGCGCGGGCGCACAGACGCGCAGGCTCCGAGGCGAGATAGGTGGACGACAAAGTGAACAGGATGGACCACGGAGCACGAAATATATATTCCGAACCGTGAACGCTCGTCTGGTGCGCGGTGGAAGCCCATCGGGCTTCGGACCGAAGTGAAATTCCGGGCCCGGGCGACACGGCGGCTCGTTAAAATGCTTCTGGGGGTTTTGGGCACGGGACGCTTCTCGGATAATTGGTGATTAGCGATTAAAACGAACGGATGTATCTCCGCCGGCCGGTCCTGCTCTCTCATCTCGCCCGTTACCCGCTCGCCTTTTCCTTCTTCCTCGCGAGTTGCCGACCGCGCGGACGGGAGCCATAATGTCTGCGTCTTAAAGGAGCTCAGCGCTTAAAGGAGCAGCGTCTTAAAAGAGAGCGTCGCGCGTCCCTCATCCGTTTCGTCCCCCGTGTGACGTCCTCGGGCTGACGGTGACGATCCTCTCGCTTCCTGCAGTCGCTTCCTTTTTCTCCACGCGAAAGAAACGGCTTTTAATCGTGCGACCTGACGTTCGGGATCGCTTTCCTCGCTGACTCGTTCGTAGTTGTTTCTTTACGAGGGCGCGCCTGGGAATCTAGCTGCCTGAGGGCCCGATAATCGCAGCGGTATTCGAATGACCGGAAATAACGATCGAACGGGCGGACGTTAATTTACCGTGGTTTCTTTATACCGGAAGGAATTTATCGTTCTTCTAACATTCGCATCGCTCGTAGGGTAATCTTAAAGACCGACTCCCGTTTTGGCTCGTATAATGTCGTTTAATTGTTCGCGCTCCTTACTTAAGCTTTTATTCTCAAGCAACAAATTACGCTATTTCCTACTGAGGCAAATGTCAATTAGCATACACGCTGGTGTTACCCCGAATAAGATACTGTGCAAACAAACAAATTCTCAAAGAATTCAACAACGCTCAGTAATTACGCGCATTCAGGACTGATTTCATAGCACTCCGCCGCGCCGTCGTAATTTGTAGGGTATTTACGTCAGAAACTCACAAGTGCAAGCTCCAACAATGGCAACAGTACACGAAGAATAGTCCGTAATCAAATTAAGTGTCGCGCGCGTCCGCTTAAGGATTAATCACTGTAATCAGCGATCTTTCCGCGATAGCGCGCTGTGTGCGATGGGTATCTCGTATTTCCGGTTCCATCGATGACCGTTATCCCAGAATATGCGCATATTCAAGGGGATTGCACTTAAGAGGATCAATGAAATGCACGTCGCGATAGGACGAAGTCATCGCGTAGATTTCTCTCCTCTCTCTCTCTCTCTCTCTCTCTCTCTCTGTGGCGTTACGACCCCAAATACATTACGATGTTGAATCTATTTTCTCCCGCTGCTAAGTGGTCGCACCGCTTAATTATAAACATCGCGGAGAAATCTTCGTCGCGCACGAAGACGATCCCACGACATGCTACGCTAGTTATTCGACTTCTCGTGCATAGGTAGCTCCTCTCCCCGTCTCTACGTACTTGTTACAATACGCGGAGAGCAGAATGCTCTGCCGGAGTCTCGGAATTCATCGGCAATTTGAATAATTTTCTCCCGAGAACGATTTCTCGTTTCATCTAACACTATATTGCTTTTTATCACACGATGCCATTGCTTCTCCTGTGTGAACGCGATGGAATCTGTTTAACGACACTTGCATACGTATTATACACAAGTCAGGCATGTTTCTTTTTTTTTTTTTTAGTTTAGAACGATTGTTGCACTTTTGAGATAATGTGATAATAATAGACAGCTGCTGGTAATTGTAGCGTACATTTATTTAATATTAAAAAAATAATCATATACGTATCGCGACTATTAAATAATATTTAAAATTCATTTAAAATTAACATACAAGAAACGAAATATTAAGCAATTAAACGATAAGATCGCTTCATTAGTTTACATTAATTGGAGTCTTAATTATGCTCCGTATCGTAAATGTATCAGTAATTTTCTATACGTTAACTTAACGTTAAGAGAGATTCTTTACGTTGCTTTAAGAAACTTATTGCCCTGTGAAGGTACCTTTGAAAACCCGCAGATCCTGTTTCTCTCATCGCGTACTTTGTACAACGCGACAGCCATGAGTGCGATATCTTGACAGCGCATTCTCGAGATTAGTTAAAATTTCATCAATCGAACAAAATAGGTCATTATATTATGGGACGAAGATGTTAATAATCACAAAATGAAGCACGAGACGTTCGACAACTTGCAGTAATTGAGAGCAAGCGCGTTCGTTACGGTATACGAGTAAGCACTGCGTCATTGTTTCCGCGAACTGACAGCTCGTATTGTTGCGTATGCGCGACGACCTTGTTATCACTCACGAGGGAGAGTGGAGGGGGAGGGTCACTTGGCGCGTGTTATCTTATCATTAGGGATGCGCGATTTTGAAAAAAAAACTAATATAAAAAGGAACGATAAAAATGAAAAAAATTAATACTAAGTAATCGATTATTATAAAAAAATCGAAAAATCGAAATACCGATTTTATTACTTTTTCAATAGTTAAATACTTTTATGTTACTTTAATTACTTTTTTAACTTTTTTTATATTATCGAGGAGCGTTCTTCAAGGCAAATATTTCGCATGATTTATTGCCTTCAAATCGAGAAATACAATTGCGAATTATTTTGTCGTTGCGATATTTATTTTTTTAACGCTTCTTTAATTGATCGAGCAGTCCCTGCGTCGCGGTTTATTGATATCTATTGTTTAAACATAATTGAGTTCTCATTTTCGGGTTGTGAGGATCTAATTCGGTAAATATATCGATATCATATTGGCAATATTATTATCATTGTCTCTCATTGAATATCTAATAAAGACAGAATGACTCCTGCGTTGATTTGTGTCTCTTGCTGGAAAACTCCCATTAATATTTCCAGTCCATTTGTCGCATTCCAGTTACACATTGGTACGACTCCGTCCCGTGCGGCATCGAAATGAAGTTGGCAATAATGTTTCAGCATTTTTTTTACTCATTCGCGGAACGTCGCGGACACGAGAGAGATTTCGCGTTCGGGTGCCGCTCAATTAGTAAGTGTCGTCATAATTAATCTCGTGTTTTGATAGCCGTTAGCATACATTTGGCGTTAACGTATCGACGATGTTACGGAGCGTGTATCTCGCAAGATTCGTTCAATCGAGATCGATCAAGCTATCGTGCAAGCAATCGGCAAGACAACGGACATATTCTCAGACATTACATTCCGCGGACATTCTTTTGTGGATATTCTCGATCTTAATTCGCAATTATTTATCCGTTTTGTTACGTGGCATTTAGCAGTGAATAGCAATATCGATCTTAAATGCGAGCGTATACTATTTATTAATCTCAAAACGCTGGAAATGGAAAAAAGTGCCACTGAGGCGACAAGTGTAGCATCGTCACGGTAGCTGTGTGAAGTTAGGCGCACTGTGCGCCTCATCGTTACGCGACGCGCGACGGTTCCCGCGTATTTCCTTACCGCGCCGCTCGCGCCGGACGCGGACGTCCCGTTGCGTTTGATTTACGAGGCGTAGAGGTCAAGCGGATATGTAAGTCGTTCGATTCTTTCGTGTCGATCCGTCGCGACGCGACACGACGTTGCAATCGAAGGTATTGCCCGGAGTGTCGCATAAAACGTTAAAATTATCGGTGTGCAATTATAACCTTGTTTGCGCGAGTACGCGAGTGAGTGCGGTGAGAGAGCATCACGGGAAAAAGACGCTGGAGGAAGTCTGACGAGAGAGTCGAGCAGATCATGGCTTCGTTCGATCGTTTCTTCCAGCGAATATTGTTTCGTTGTAATATGCGCGACGCGACAATGTCGAGTGTGCGTTCGTTTCGATTATGAGTGCGCGATTAAACGTCGATTTTCGCGAGTGCATGTTGGAGCAACCGATGGAAGCTGCCGCGGAGCAACGGGAGAGGAGGAGGCCTGGGAGGCATCGGGCAACGACGGAGCAACGATGGGTAATTTATTATTTATTTATCTATTTGTCACTTGTGGAATATTAATCGTTTAACCTATCCTGTGTATTCACTCCATTGCATTCCGCATTTTAGTTTGTCGTGTAACGTGATGCATATTAAACGTTATGAATTATCTCGAGAGACTTAAAATATTTATAACGTTCAATATATGTATTGTACAGAATATTTTGCAACGTGTTAAAATTTTATAATTATTTAGATTATTTATATAGAAATTAGATGAACTTTTATATCTTTATTAAATTTTACGAAAGTTATATATTTCAAGTTTTTCGAAATTTTATAATTTTTTTATTAGATTTTATTAGATTATTTTTTATTTCTTTATAAAAAATAAATAAAGTAATCGATATGCATAATAATTATGATTTTTATTAGTTTGGTCATTACTTATGATAATCGTTGTAAACATATTTTTAATAATTTTTATTAGTTTTGTCATTACTTCATTACTTATGATATTCGTTGTGAATATATTTTTAATATCGTTGGTTCAATTTATGTGTTACAGATTAATAAAGTACTATAACTCCGTTGCTGCGCTTCGTATCGGTGAGTCAAGATATTTTTTAATTTTGAGGCCCGTTGGATTCGTGAAAATTATATCAGATATGTATATTGTGTGCATATAAAAAAGTATATAAGAAAAATTCAGATTTTTTTTCGTGAGTTTTTCGTGAAGTTTTTGTAAAAGAAAATTAAAAGTCTTTTTTATTATTATTAATATATAACAGTTTCAATTTGCAATAGCAAAAATAGATACACAATATTCTGCATAATTTATCTTTATAAACTGCTGGATATATGGATTTATTATTTATTCTTATGTTATTATTTTTTATATTTAAAGTTATTTTCATATTTAAAAAAAGCTAAAAATTCAAGTTATGAATTGAAACAATGCATTACAAATAAATATAAATATGTTTCACTGACCTATTGCCTCGAAATAAATGGGCTAAAATTAATTAATGGAAACATTTAATTTTGAAAAACATATAATATTCCGTTCAAATTTATTATACGTATTTATTACTGATAATTATCAGTTAATTCTAAAAACACATGATATGAATATTTAATATTTACTTCAATAAAACATCTTCTGAGAGATTTTAAAAAGTGCTATGAAAGATATTTTGATAAATATTATGTAGCACTGTATTATCTATTTATTTACATATATTATTTATTTCATCTGAAACTCTCTTTTACCAAAAAGTCGTTGGACAACGCGAAATTTATTAAGCAGCCCCACTTGAATTGCATATGCATATAATCTTCAATTAATATTAAGTAGTACGCGATCAATTCGAAAGAAAATACATTGAGAATCGCGATCGTGCGATGCGATTGCTCGTCGGAATAAAAAACAAGACGTCACGAGCGGAGCTGGAGCTCGGATTTTCGATGATCTAGATCTGGGTAGCCACCAGGAAGCCGGGATCGAAGACAAAATTACCGGTGCCGGTGGAAGGAGGCCTCGTTCGTTCGCTTCGAGAGGTCAGAGGGCGATAGCGGTACCTTCCTCTCTGCGCGGAGGTAGACCTCTCTCGTCCTACCGCCTATCTCCTCGCGAGAATGGTGTAGGTACGCTCTCCACGCTCCAGTACAGACGTTTCCCCGTTGTGCGCGAATGTATTCGTGGACGATGAGCCACGCGGTTGTATCTCCGCGGGCAGGGCCGGGGGAATGTATTCGTGCAACGAATACCTGAGAGTGCAACTGACGTTGCTCGATGACTACGTGGCGGACCAACTAGGTCTCGTAGTGATGAAACGAGACGGCCCGTTGTGATGGAAGGAAGGGAAAGAGAAAATGCGAGGGAGAGAGAGAGAGAGAGATAGTCGGTCTATTAAAAGATGTTTCTCCTGCGGCGCTAGACGAAATTTGTCAAACAACCGGCGGATCCTAATTTGTTCTCGTGCGTGTCTCGACCACGTTGAAAGAGCCGTAGGTGGCTTGCTAGGAGATTGTTTCGCCGGACGATGAGTGGATAGTTATCCCGTATCGGGGCTACCAGCAGACCGGTCGATACGATAGTATAAAAGGTTAAAGATTGACGTTACCATGTTTAACCCTTCGCCGACCGGCTTAGCTCGCCTCAAGTCGAGATAAAATAATACTACATTACTATGCAACGCCGCCTATCTATTATATATATGGCACTTAATTAGATAGTATTCGCGATATGTTGTGCTGACGCTGCAACATACAAAATTGTATAAATAAGTAATTAAGGATATTATAATATGCAACTGTAGAGATACGTGACGACAGAATTTAATGACATGTGATATATACGGTGTTAAGAGGTGAGGTCTGCTTCGTTTCTCACGCTCCGATTTGAAAGATTATTATTATGCGATAGCACAATAAAGTGCGATCGTATTTTTCTCGCCGCAATTATAAACCGTAGCTTTTACGAAATTAAATTGAACAAAATAAAACCTTAGAAAGGTAGCATCACGAACGATTACGGGAAGAATGATTCCTATACTTTTGCAAAAGACGATAAACGCGTATGTCTAATCCGCGACAGCTGGTCTGCACAAATTAGCACCCCATTATTCGCCACTTGACGTGATTAACTATCATATAGTTAAGGGTACCGTTACGATACCAAGGATAATATACCTTTGTATGTTAATCATCAACGAAAAAGACACGAAAAATATTCCCTGTCTCGTTAGGTAAACTCATTCATGTAGGTACCTTAAAAAAAGAAGTGGAAAAAAGAAGGACGGGGATATTCTTTACCCAAGAATACTGCTTTCAGATTCTCTCGCTCGGTTGTGTCACAAATTAAGAGAATTAATGACCAACGCCATGACTCGTGACGACAACGACTCCCAGCAATACCGGCGGTAATTGCGTTAGACTTGACATTTATTTTACGACGGTCTTCCATGGCGGTTAACCGTCCTTAACAATCATTTTCGTTGGAAGCGACAAAGAGGCTTACCGCCAAAATGAACAGGCGCGTTTAAATCTCAAGGTCATTCCGTCCACTTTACGTAGCGTTCACGTTCTGCATCTCTGCCTGGGAAACACGTTTTGATCGTGAGCTTTTACGCACCGAGTGTTATACATGCAATCTTCTCGCGAACTCACGGATTTCATAATCTTTTTATGACAACACGTTGCAACAATCGTGCTGATATTTTAGAATGATGAAACGATACGTGATATGAAAGCAAAAAAATTTGTTTTAGAAGTATAAAAAAGAAGTACAAAAAATAGCAAAAACTTAGCAAATAATTCTCATGCTTATGGGTTACGTTTTGATAATTTGGCTCGGATAACTTAATATCCCTACCTGTATATTGAGCCAAATTATCATAACGTAACGAATAAGATGTGAAAATTATTTGCTAATTTTTTGCAATTTTTTTTCTTCTGAAAATAATTTTTTTGCTTTACTTTTCAGCTAACTTTAGTCAATTATTAGAACGTGAATGTTTTTAATTAAATGTTATTCAGTCGATTTGTAGTGTGTGAATAATGATTTATATACTAGTCATTATTGTTTCTTTTCTTACCTTCGGAATCACGGAAAAATGACAATAATAGATGATAGTAGTTTGATGACATTACACGAAGTCAACGATAGCGATAGCAATAATAATGAGTATGATCGATGAAATACGGAAGATCTTGACACACAGAAATCAGCGATCGTTAAGAAGAGATCGTCCCTGATACCTTCATTATTCTCAGAAAAATTTGCGATTATCGTAATTGCGTGTCGCAATAACTCGCTGGTCGATCGAAATAAAAGCAAAGCGGTCAAGATATAATTAAAATGTTTATGGGTTGCAATCGAGTTCCGTTTTAATGATGACTTCCCTCGGTGGGCGCGTTAATCGCGTTTTAGTTATATCTCCATGCAAGCTTGATGGAACCATTACGATAATATCCTTCTCGCGGCAAAAACGGGAATCGAGCGAATCGCGATTACGTACCAATGACGAGATACGTACGTTTCTCATTCGTCTCTGGGTCAACCGTTAAATACACAAAATGCGACGCAATGTTCGTCTATTTGCTCGCTCTTGATTATTAAATCACATGGATCAGAAAAAAAATTGTTATTAGAAACTGTAACATTTTGATGCATTGATATTTAATGTGTGGGGTACATCTTTGAGAGAAAAAGAGAAAGAGAGAGAGAGAGAGAGAAAGAATCGAGTTAGCGACGCCGTTGCCATTGCAGCTCGCTCCTTCAAGGATCCGCAAGACGATGAGGCAGTTTGCCTCGAAGAAAACGATCGAGCACCCACTTCGAGAAGCTCTAAAACACTTTAGAGGAGAATGAAAGCGGTCGTAAGGGGTATGGACTATCGTAGAGCTGCGCAACAACCGCAAGGTGCAAGCCTCGCGCGCAAATACCTGCTGGGCGAGCAGGAATGCCTCTCTTATCCATTACGCCGTTATTTAGACTACATCCCGGGTATACAGGCCGGTACTTGAACTTTTCGCTGGACATGCGGGCGGTGCTTCGTGTAATCCGTAATTTGCAAATTACCAGAGAATCTCGCGGACGGGAGAAAGTCCTGCCCTCTCTTTCCCCCCGTATCACGTACTCTCGTTACGAGATTAAATCAATAACGTTATTATATCAGAACGAGTTTAACTCGCTGTCTAATTGGACCAGCTCGGAATCAGGCTGTCGCGTGAGTCAGGCTTTCACTCGATAATAATGCAGAAGGTAATACGGTCTCTGTGATAACCGTCGATAATTGCAATAACGAGCGGCGAAAATACCATGCTTTTTTACAGTATATGTTCATCAATGTACTGTAGGCATCGAACGATGCTGTTTATTGTAACATATAGAGCAATGTTTATCATGATACAATATTTCTGTAAAAACGATAACTTTGCGTCATGTATTAAAAATGATTTTAAAGATATTTAATATTTAAGGAAATGATTAATCAGACACGATTTTTTTTATAAATTGAAGATTTATAAATTATTTCTTCAAAATATCGCTGGTGTGACCAATTTTGCCCTTGCTGCCGTATATCGCGATAATTTGCTCGTCGTGAAAAATGAAGGTTTGTAATAATATAACATTTATAATTCAGAAATAGTTTCAACTTTACAGCTCAAATTATTTTTAACCAGTGATTGAATTATGAGATGCTTTAGCATGTACACTCGACATGACTTGGTCAAATAAATAGAAGTAGAACGCGCAGGTTAATCGCGGCCGGGCGAAATTAAGCATCTCTCGAATAGACGATTCCATCGCCGAGGCGAACCAGTCTCTCACACTCGGACGCGCGTTCGCACACGTTCTATCGTGATGATTAAGTTCTTCCGATCGCGCGGGTCATGATCACGAGCAGGCTATGAATATGCGGAATCAGGCCAGGCGGATCGTCACGGTACGCGGAGAAGAGATTCAGAAGATCCGTTCGACGTGTTGTGTAGCGCCGATGTAAAAAGCTGTTGGCGTCGCTCGCACAAATTTGCTTCGTCAAAATCATCACGTACGTACTATTCGCGAGATTTATGTTGATTATTGCAACGCGGGTAACCGTTAATAACGAACAAACGCACTAATATATATGCAGCTTTCTCGGGGCTGGACGTGCCGAGGAATCAAGGACGTCCACGTCTCTCGTGTTCGAACTGAAAAAGTCACGCTACATACGACGCGTTGATTTTCGCTGTCTAAACGTAACAAGAATAACGTGGAATAAACGAGGATCTCGACGGGAGTAGTAGGAAGAGTCAAGGAAAAGAAGAAGAAGAAGAAGAAGAAGAAGAAGAAGAAGAAGAGGAAGAAGAGGAAGAAGAAGCGGTAGTGGACGACGGTAAAGAAAAGGACGGAGAAGTGTAGGCAAAGGGAGCCGAGTTAAGCTAAAGCACAAAGGCGAAGGAGGAGATCGGGAGAAGAGGCGGCAGGGAGGAAGGTAAAAATGTTTGAAGGAAAAGAAAGAGAGAAGGCGAGCATGGAAGAGAGGAAGGAGGAAGACGCGAGAGGGAGCCGAAGGAAGGCGAAGAGGGAGTGGTGGACCACGGTGAGGTCGCGACCCGTAGCCCGTAGGCCTCAGTGAAAGGCCCAACGGCGATCCGCATCCGCGGGGCTCTGAACAGACCCAAGTGAGAGCGAGGAAGAGGAAGACGGAGTGTGCGCGCGCGCGCGCGCGAGAGAGAGAGAGAGTGAGACCGGCGGCAGAGAGCCGCCGGGCTATACTCTCTCGGCGAGCGAAAAGAAGATGGAGAGAGAAAGAGCGAGCGTGTAAAACCGAGACGACGAAGGGCCTTGCCGGTGAGGCAGCCCCGTGAGCTGTTTCTTAAGATCGCGTTCTTCTTAGCGAGCCCCGCTGCCATTATGGCGCACTTAAAGTGGCAATCGTGTGGAAGGCAACGCCGCCGCGCAATAGCCGCGAGTTGCGCAACCTTCGATGACCCCACCCTACAGCCTGGACCGTGGACGTTGCCGTGCACCATGGAAAACCTTAGCTGTTCTATTGGCGAACCCACGCCGCCAGGCATCGATCTCCCGGTCGCCGATCGCGATCGACGGCGGAAGCATACTCGGAAGAAACGGCTCACTCGATGAAATTGAGTAATCGCGTTGGATATGCGTCGCGAGACGAAAAAAAAATACTATCAAAACTACTGTCACTGTTGTTTTATCTTCACAGAGTAAAAAATCCTGTCAAAAACATGGATTTTCGAGAAAATAATATATACATTTTTAATTCGCAAGAAATTCATTGCTAATTAATCAGTTTCGTAGACCATTCGTAGATCATTGAGAGCCTTTATAATTATTTTTACATGATGCAAAATTATTTTTGTTTAAATAAAAACAATGTAACATAAATAACAATACAGTCAATAATATTGCTCTATATATTATCGATAACAAACATCATATTGAAACATATACAACTGTGACGAATGGCAACCAGTACTGTAATATCGAAATTTTTTTAATTACTATTTGCTTTGCGTTTAATAACACTACGGTAATAAGCTTGTGATAGCGCCATGACCAGCGGCGCCCGATCAGCTGGTTATCTCCGGATGAGGATACCTCCGGGATCCGATGGCAACCTAGGGGCCCAGCGTCCAGGAATACAGCTCTGATCAAATGATAATTGGATAGATTACGCGGAATCTTCTTCAACCTCGATAGTATCGCGGTTGTGCGCCTGTTTTATGCATTATACAAGCGGTATACGCGGTCCGACAACGTCATATGATCAGACGGAATACGGTTAGAAACGGATCTAGTGTATCTACCTGTACGATACACTTGTATTGATATGTGCATAAACGACTTGCAAGTAATCCTTATAGAGATTTTGATTACTTTTACTTTTGTTTCACTGCCGAGAAATAACAATCTAAAATATTGAAAATTTTTAAGAAAATAATTTTTTACTTTCTACATTTATGTAGATTCTCTCAATTTCTGAATAAACATTGTATAATTTGCTTAATAATTATAAGAAAAAAATTTTCCCTCACGATTGAATAAGAAGATTATGAAATATCAGAAAAATGAAAATTCGTTAAAATATTCTTGAGAGAATAGCAATCGGATAAAATCCCTTTTGTTGCTAAGTAGAATATTTTAAAATTTTTACATTTGTACATGCGAGAAGGTACAATGTACAAGTAGAAAATGGTAATTTTAATGCTAATAAAGAGGCGAAGAGAACTGGAAGGCATTCGACTCGAAACTCATGAAAGGAAGAATCACGCGATCGCATAAGATTTCAAACGGTGCAATGTAGATGCGCTAGTTGCATCACGTTTAGTATTAGCCGGACTTGCAAGACTTGTAAGATAGTCAATCTAATACATACCTATACGACGCTTGTAGTCTCAATTGCATTTTCTACTCAAATTTCCACTTCTTTTTGTGAGGATAAAAGCGGAAGAGTTGATAGCTTAGGAATGCAAGAAATAACGTAGTTTTAAAAATTTACATAATTTAAATATTTGATATTATAATTAGAATTTAGCTTTATATTATACAAGGAGTGCGTACAAAGAAACGAGGGAATTCTACATAAAAAAGGTATTTTATATAAAAAACGCTAAAAAATATAAAAAAATATATAGCATGTGTCATTAAATAATTAACAAGAATAAATTAACGTAAAATCAATTGAAGTACTGGCGCATGACAAACAGTAGGTAGAGTAATCGTCACAATTAGTCACGGTGAAGCACGGATAAAAATGCATTACTCTAATTATCGTGCGTAAATACGATTGAAACCTGTTCGTCGCCTTCAAGTACATGCTTTACAGATCGACTTTTAACACGAGCAATAATGTCAGACAACGATTATCCCGTTACGCGAGCGTTTAATTAATTGACACGCGGCGTGACGGCAAAAAATCTTGGCAAACTCGTCGATTTACCACTGATCGAGCACTTGCAATAAATCCATCAATTTAAAAAAACGATCGCGATATGATCAAGTTATCTCTTACCGGAAACGTGTAACTTGTGTTTTAATCGTACATGTCGCAGACTATAACGAATGATTACCACGCACCATAATATGAACGACAGTGATAATTATTAAGTACACACCAGTTCGATTGGTGGTCGGGACGTATTTAATAAACGAATACTCAATCTCTACTTTATCGCGCAATCACGCCAACCGGGAGAGCTCGTGACGTAAGAAATGGTCATCGATTCGATCGATTATCAGTCGGCGCCAAATCCATCAATCAGTAATGTTACCAATGCTTCGACGTGAGGTGGTTTCGGTGCTTTCGCGCGAAATCGCGTCTAGTAACGCGATCGATCGCTACCGCCGACTGTCGACATTGAACCGAGATAGGCTAAAAGAAAAAGAGAAAGAAAGAGAGAGAGAGAGAGAAAGGTGAGGAGGAATGAGTTGAGGCAGCGCCGATTTCATGCCTCGACTATACGCGATAGTATCGCAGTGACTGTGGGAAAACGATCCCGGCGCGAAAGAACCCCGAAGAGCCGTGATAAAAAGCGTTAAACTCGTGATTAGACGCGGATTCGCGCATGCCCTTGCTTGTGCCGGATCCACCTTTGTGTCGCGTTCCCACCTTGTCCACACCGCGGTCATCGCGATTTCTCGTTGCAAGGCGAGACCTCCTCGACGTGCCGAGACGGGCCGAGTCCGATTTTCTGGAAATCGAGAAATGCCCGCGATTTCTCTCGGTTTCACGGCACGAGCTCAATTTCCGTCATCGTTGGACAATGATGTTAGCGATCTTCGATGTACGGATCAATGAACATGATCGTCGGTTCCCACAGTAGAAAACACAAACTTCTATAAAGATAATTTTTTTAGGAGATTTAGTCTAAATTATTTTAAAATAATTTATTAATTACGATAATTAAGATAATTAATGTATGGGCGAGAAAAATTTCAGGACCTTTACCTATCGTCGTATGAGAAAGAATCGTGCAGACTTTTATCTATTTTTTTTTTAATAAATTTGGTAAGTGCTGCATAATTATTATCAACTGACCATTCATTTTGATTAATGTAAAATATATTCTGGATGTATTGTAATTTTCCACTACTTTAAGTTTCATGTACTTTTCACAAAGAATCCGAATGATTAATTTTTTTAAACAATCGGAAGAAGATCGATGCGGTGATTTCGACATTTTGTTTCGCGACGAATGAGTTTCTAAACAATTAATCACACTTCCTACTAGATTATATGTAATTATTTCAATTTCAAATATATCGTGATTATCCACGAAAACGAAGCGGAATCTGTTTGAGGCGATTCATTCATAAATTTTGGAAGACAGAGGTAATGTCGCGGACAGTGCACTGGCGGTGATATCGCTTTACACCTCGGATTCAGGAAATTTATTACGTCGTCTCGCGAGTAAACTCGGGAGGAAAAAGAACGAAGCCGAGAGGGGCGATAATGAAAAGAGGCTGATCGCGAGAGAGAGAGAGAGAGAGAGAGAGAGAGAGAGAGAAAGAGCGAACGAGTAGTCTGTAGCGTATATACGTAACGTTGACCCAAACGCGTGACAAATTCATCGTGTCACGCCGCCTCACGCGTTTTGAGGAGCGCGGACCACCTCGTATAAAACGAAATAACGCGACGCAATTATCGTAGAGGCCGTCGCCGGGCCGTTGAAACGCGAGGCGATAAATTAAAACTAGGAGAAACGCAGGGCTATTAGCGTACCATTAGCGGCTCTGACCATGCGTGACCCCTTCGCAGGACTCCGGTTTCAAAACGACCCTCTGCGCGTTGCGCGTTGCCCCTTCGAATAATTCTTGTCCCTTATACATATACGTATATTCGAATCGCCGATTATAAAATGATTATACTTCGTCTTGTAACTCGGATTCTTAAATTGGTTTTTGGTATAACATTCTTGTCATTTTATTATATGCTATAATTTATTTTGAGCAGAATTATACCTAGAATCTTTTTATATTTATTTTACATTTGCATCAACATTTATGCAATTATACTATTAATAAGAGAAAGAATCTCCTTCCTCCAGCGTTTTAACCCTGCCAATACTTCTCAAGGAGTTGTCATGATGTAAATTCCTCGATTCGCGGTTGCGCAAAACCGGAAGCCCTCTTATCGTGGAATCCCAAACCGGCTATGTTACTGTCTGAATTTACTACTGACGCGATTATGACTTCGAAATGCGCTGTTTACATTTAGAATTTCTTTCCGCGGATCTCTTGCGAGAAGTATTTTCCAGCGAAATATTTTCTTGCTGTGAAACCTTACGGCCTCATCTATACTTCTCTTTATTCGCACAGATGTCGACGTTAATCAATGATGAACAATTTCTCGTTTAAAATGTTTGGTTGAAAAATTCGAAGGATACTTATAGAGATCCGTGCTCCGTTTCGGTGACGTCACCGAAGGGGGCAGCAATTCGGTATTGATATCGTTGTTACACCGGATGTTCATATAAGAATCCGCACGAGCGGCAATTTCACGTTGACGGTACGGACATCGGAGGCTGCCCAGGACCGTACAGGATCGATACATCACGGGGTCCCAGCGGGGTGTCGAGATACCATCTTAGTTAGTGTCTTCGAATAGACGTGTACCTCGCTCGAACCAGCCAGCCTCGTCATTATACTCCTATCTACCTATCTATATCGGGGCCCGATATTCACGAATACGATCTGTCTGCATTTCGAACGTTTCGATGGCCAGTGGAATGAGGTTTCGCCTCGGTAGCTTTTTACAACATTGTTAGCGCTAATATGCATTTTTTTTCGTGGCTCAGAATATCATATCGCGAGGGATAGACGTGCGCGGAAAAAAAAACAAATAATTGCAATTCTTCAAATGTTCGTAAGATTTCAATGTGAAGTTTAAATAAGATTGTACGTTACATTGAGCTCATATTGAGACTCAATTCTAAATTTATTAAACTGAGTACGATTGATCAAGAATACGTGATATAATTGCCACGCTTTTTCAAACACTCACTGACAAAGCCAACAGAAAAACGTGATCTAAAATGTCATAGGGACGGTACACTTAAATCAATTTCATCATTCTGTAAAAGTTGCAACAATCAGTGCGCCAGAACGTTTCGCGTCCCAGACAATTACGGGCATCGAGCGGCAGAGTTACGCCTACGATCGTTCGCGTTACAAAATCGTCGGTCAGAAAGATTAACAAAGGGTTCGGGATCTGCTTCATCTATTCTTGATCTAATAGCAATAAGAACGAGTGCCCCTTATTTCTTATTAGGCCTTTCGCAATTGTATCCCTCATGGAACATCTAAATTATCAAATAATTACAGAATTGCACCATAAAATGAAAATATTTCTATATTCACAATAAATCAATTAAAAAAAAAACTAAATATTTTTATGATCGTATTAGTTACGAAGTTATTACCATGTACAAAAGTTTACAAAATTAATTTATATTATTTAATTTTCGAAATGTTCCTTCCGAGAGAATATTATTATATTATTCCTAGAGAATATTCCTAGAGAATATTAAATGATATTAAGCTCTATAAATATAATTATTCTCATATCTTCCTTACTCTTTCTTGCCGCATTACTTAGCTTCACGTTGCATCGATCAGTCGAGATAGTTAAACGACGGCACGACAACGACGTGCATTACGCCCGATACGCCTGGCTTTATTATTCATTACGATAATGAGGAGGTGAGCTCAGGAGCCTTACGGACGACGATCAATTAGCGAGCGCGACACGGCGTATAGGTAACCCGAAACTGGGGGGGGGGGGAATGAATAAAAGTTGGAGAACGCATTGCGTAGTGATCGCGACCATACTAACCGGTCTCCCGGGACCTGTGCTCTCTGGGCGCATAATCGGCACCAAATTCGAGAGAATGCGAGACACGTGTATTAATTTCACGGGACGGCTCGTAAAACTCGTGCCTTTACGATTCTAGCGCAGATACGGCGCGATGGGGTCGGCGCCGAACCGGGCAGGCAGGTAGGTGCAGGTCCGAGCGTGCAGCACCAGGTGGGATAGATGGTATGAGTCGCGCGGAGGACCCCGCTGCCAGGGTCCGGTCATTTATTCAAAACGTACTTATACGCGTTAAGCGTTTAGCGTTTTGTTGCGCAAAATAATTGCGTCGCTGTTTCGGCAACGAGAGGCCAGGTAGCCAACCGCGGGGACTCAACATGACTCGACTGGACTCTCGACCCGACAGCCACCGACTGTGCGAGAATAATTGTTTATTTCGAGCCGATGATATATATATATATATATATATATATAGCGTAATAAAGAAATATGATACCTCGTTTCGCAAATTGGTCGCGTCGCTTTGTCATTACCACTGTTGGTATCGACTGTTATATTGAAAATGCACGTTTCACTTGAATGCGAGTTCAAACGGCATATCTTTGTGGCATATCGACTACCGTTCCGCGACAACCGATTGTCACGCTTGTACAACCGTCATCGATAAGCGCTCGAGTGGGCGTGTTACAAGTTTGTGTAAGTGTTCGACCGTGCGGTGCAGAATGGCAGAAGGCAGATTATCAGGGGAGTGACTAAAAAGTACGATGGGAGCACCGAGATTTTCAGCACTCGATAATCGTTGCCAAACCGACCCTCGTTACCTGTTTAAATGTCCGCGACGGAGAAATTCGCGACGAAGGCAAGCTCGTTTTGTTAATTGCCCAAAATTCCGGGTCAACGTCATTAAGTAGTTGCTTTTAAGTGTTTCTCATGTGCCCGACCTCACACTCGTCTCGCGGGAAACGACTCGAATATTAATTAAAATTGCGCGACAGCTTAGCAGGAAGTCCAATATATTTCAGAGAAGGGGCGACTTTATTACGTGTGATTTCGCGATAAACTTGCGGTTATCTATTCGTCGACTAACGTGACTTTGACACCGCTGTTAATGCTTTTGCTACTTCTCTCAGATCCTCCTTTCGCTAAAGAATGTATATACTGCTAATTATCGTAAGAGTGTAGACATAATGAAATATATTCGCATACTCCACGACAGTGAAAAATTTTTTCAAATAATAGATGACATATTATCATTTTTACAATAAACACAATCAATTATTCGGAATATATGTTTTCTTTTAAATAAGATGTTTCTCTCTAATGTTTATATGTATATTTTTAATCGTTAAGACCAATATTAACATTGAAAGATAAGTTATCTTTTATAAAGTACAATCAAAGTCGTTTTCAATATAATAAAATATTTGTCTCGTTGTCAATGTTGTCAATATTAGGATTTTCAGGCCAATTTTTTTCAACTCTGTATCTTTTGGCAAGCGCATTCCAAGTGTCCTATCAACAACATCACAGTCGACGTACGAATGTTAGCGAATAAAATACCAACGTCGTTGCCCATTATTTATATCTATTGTAATCTAATCCGCGAGGAGAAAATCCGCGTAGTGTCAGTTGACGATCGTTCCGTTGCAAATGGATGCACTTGCGGCGTACGTTTTCCGAAGTCTTTCTCTCTCTTTCCCGTTCTCTTTCGCGCGTACGCCGTTCTTTACGATGCCAATTACTTGCCGAGCGATGGAACGCTTACGGGGTATTGACGAGTGGGTTCCGTTACCTTGCAGGGCGATCTTCGACTTGGCATCGATTTGCCCTCGAAATCGAATCACCGTGGCGTCGATGCGCGAGGAGAACGAACCGCTTCTCGCAGCATCATCTCGCCGAGCTGTCTCGGGTTTGTAACAAATTTTTTTTTTTTTACACAAAGAGACAAATTGAATATAAACGCGGATAGATAATTGGTAGCAGATATGCGTATTTAATTCGGGCGCAACGTGACAAGGCGTGCTCGCATTTTTCATACGGCCAGATATGTTAACGATCGATTCTTTAAATTGTCCGTTGTTGATTCGGCCATCATCTCTCCCCTCCCCAATTACAAGATACTTTTTCATGAAACATAAGGGACGAGCGTGTAATAAATGATAGGCGATAGATCAAGCGCGATGTTATCGGTAGCGGGCAGTAAACCCGTTCTCCGTCCGTTTCCCCGCTCACTTTCAGCTGTGCTTAATTTATTCGGATGATCTTGTAAAGAGCGTCCGCGTCTAGCGTGCACCTGTAAACGGTCCTCAGCCACTAAACACTAAACGCCAAACGCGCGCGAGACTGCCCACCGGCTGAATACAATCCGCCATAAAACGTCCTACTAATAACGCTGCGATCGGACTCGTAAAAGCTGCTGAACGAAACCTGTCTCGCTTGCGATCCGATCGAGAGCCTCAAATCCTGCCTCCCCCGTCTCTCTCTCTCTCTCTTTCGTTCTCCCTACTTCAATTCTCATCCGCTTCTCTTCTTCGACCTCGACCGACCCCCTCGTCGTTTCATCCATCGACCCACGCCTCGGCTGCCCTCTCGATTACCGGCCTCAATAAATGCAATTAATGATCTGTCACGTTTGATCCTGACTTACTAATCGCCTCGGATCCCGTTTTAACAGAATATCAATAGGGCGTTAAAAAATCTGTGGGCGTTTTACTCTGGCCCGGCATCAGATTATCGACAAGGCATTTCGCCAATAAACAATTTGCACAATAATCAAACATGATTGCCGAAATGCGAAACGCGCTGCCGAATTATCGTTGCACAAAATAAAAATATGCTGATTAGTTCGTGGCGGATTAATATCATAGTGAATAGTGATGAATAATGATGAAATATAAATTTCATATTCTCATATGTATTTTATTTAAGACATATATTTATTTATATATTTTTACATTCGGTACGTATTTCAATACGTAAAAGAAAAATTAAATTCCGTTTTCTTTTTATCATCGTCGTCATTCCAAGGTAAAGGAAAATGCATATTTCTTTACATTGTGCAAGTCTATGCGTTTGACTAAGAAATACTTTCAATCGTGCCTCTCACGATTCGTCACTGCAATGCTTCGCGAATCCTTCAAGTCCTCGATATCACACCGATCTAATCGAAGCCTCATTAACGATCCACCAATGATCCGTGCAATATTATGGGACAGTGGTTCTCCATCCGACATTTCTCTACATGATACCTACGAGCGCAAGTTGTTCCATGAAAGTGATGCATTGAAGCGATTTGACAACTACGAGATATTTGACAAGACTTTTTCTCATGAAATTATGGATTGCCAATTACAAGAAGAATTTGAGAGAAATTTGATATTAATGATAAATCTGCTATTAAGATATTAAGGTGCATCTCCTCGCTTCGTATCAGAACCCAAGATAGAAAGCATCTAATATACGAAGACTTTCGGATCGCGCATCTGCGCCGTGGTGGGTTCAACGTACCCGCCGTAATTACCACAAACGAACCTGAAGACAGACGACATGTAACTCTCCTGATGCGGACAGGAGGGCCGCGCAGTCACGTAGCCGGTGAAACAGGGTGGGAACGGGTCCATCGAGGTTCGCGCGATGCGACGAAAAAGCTGAGTGCCGTTGAAAGAAAGACGTGGCGGCGACGATGGCGGCAACCGAGGAGAAAAAGTCTGGAAATAGAAGTCAGCTGAGCGAGACTAGTGCGCCTACTCGATCGACGGGTAATTACGAGACCTGCGTGAAGAGCAGACGATATCGAAAGAGCTCGTGCCGACAGGCGTGACCCTTCTTCACTCTCGTTGCCTCCTCCCGCTACGGCGATTCTCTTTGTTCCACTCTGCGGCCTACCTCCGATCCATCCATCCGTCCTCCCCTGCCCCTTGCCTCTTGGTCATCACGGATATAGCCAATAACCGTAGCAGCACCTACTCCATGCCAAATTCCAAAGAGCTAACTCGATATATACGATCACGTCGAAATCGATATCTTCCGGTACTTTCTTGTATCACCGTACGCGCGAAGAAACACAGCGATACGTGTGAACTGTTATCGGCAAAACGAACATGATATTGTTTTCACGGTAAATCTCTTTCGGTCAACGCGACGACCTCGAAGAACATTGAAGGATCCTCCACGGTTACGCCAAGAAATAGAATGTAGAATACTGAACATCTCTTCCGTCGTTCTTCATGGTTAGTCGGTGCGCGTTCGCGTCCTTCACAAAGAATAACGTCTCTTTGCGGATACGCTTCTTTCCTCACGTCTCTACAATCGTTGCACTTTTACCTCATTCTCTTTTTCTCCATCCTTTTTCGCCCTGCACTCTTGGGCTGAGGACCAATAATCGTAACATCTCCCTCTGGAATTCCAGAGAAATGGAGAACTTAACTGTCGGCTGACGTTGTCGTCTAATGAAAAAGTCGAGGCTGTCATCTCCGTGGTTCTCCACAGCATTGGCGCGCTCCTTTTCCGTTCTTCGACGACGAGTGTGAACGAGCAAGCACCTACGAGATGATTCATGCTCATGCCTATCCACGTGGAAAACGAGGAGGAACGGAGAAGAGAGAGCCCGTGTGACCGCTCTACGTGGTACATAAACGCGCGCGTATCTATGCGTGTAAATAGTCAACGCGGCAAGAATGTTAAGTGCTCGTCTTTTACGAGACGTTGCGTCGTAATTAATAATAATGGTACGGTAAATTATTGTGTGAGACTCGGTGACGTAAGGACGATCACCGGGCATGATAGTCACGAAAACGTAGAAACATATCAAAGTTACAGGTGCGTTAATATTCCGTCAGCATTTCGAGAATTTTATTTCACGCGAGCTACCTACTAATCTATGTATTAAAACATCGTAATTAAATTAGAATAATGATCATCGTTAGAATTCTGAATAAAGTCTATCTGTTTATAATAAAAGATAGTTTTTATCAAATAATATTGGATAAATATTGACCAACAATTAGATAACAAAATTACTAAAGAAAATATATTTTAGCATATTATAGAAATTGAACTGAATTAATACTAATATTTCATAGTAAGAGAAATTTTATCGAGACTTCAAGCTATATCATTTTCTTTAATGAAGAAATTTCAATCATAAATTTCACAGTGGCCGAGAATTTTCTTTCACTTGAAAGACAGTGCGGTTGAAAAAAATATCTGTCGTCGACTATTCGAAAAAATATAGGGGGCCAATGAATAGAATACTTGCCGTCGGCAAAAGTCTGTGATCCTTATGATTATAACCAAGCCGCTTTATTTCGGTTGCATGGCTATTTTCAACATTTTATTTAAGTTTTTTATTCAGGTCAGAAAAAATGTAGCCGTATAAAAAAAGTATGATTGTATTTATATGTACGATTAGAATTGTTGATAAACATTTTTAATCGTTTAACAAATTGTTCATAAAATATAAAAAATCGCAAAAGTACGCATTAAAGTTAATAGGATAAATATTCCAAAATAATAAGATTTCTAATGTACAGTTGAATTCGTAACTCGTTCATTGCTCAACTAGTTTTGCTAAAACATTGGATTCTGGGTTAACGAGTCAAGATTCTGGCACTCTAGAAACAGGACAGAACGAATGCCGTCCAATGTTGCCCAATCTGCTAGCGGCTATCAATTTAATTATGTCGTTTGCACACAACGTTTACATACATACGCGTTCATGTGATACGATTCCGCTTTCTTGTTTTTGAACGCGTTTGCGAACCGTTGAGCATTGTTCTCGGATCTGTCGCAAGTTCATGAAATTCCGCGTCATAGTAATTTCAATGGTTTCCTATCTCTCGTAGAATAATTATTATCGATGAGCGTAAAGCGGGTCGAGGACATGGCCGCAGGACAAACGGATTCTCTCTTTCTCTGTCGCGAATCGCGTCGTTTATGAGATTCCTTTTCAATGGAATCCTTCGGCTATCCGACGCATCTCGCAAGCTGAATTTCATTAGGAAGACGCTGTGAAACGTGAGAGCCGAGACGAGATCGCCGTTATGTTTCAGTCGACTGCACGCATCCCGCTAATGTAATCTCCGCATCATAAGTGGAGAAAAGTATTTCAAGTATATGAGAAGTGATATAAGGACGCTGTGAGACTCTCGAAATCGCTGCGTAACCGTCCTGCTGCCGCGTGCGGGAACCATCTGGCGAGTAACATCAGGATACGCGATGCAACCTCGATAATTGCAGCCCCGTTCTATTCGCGGTTTGCAGTCCCGCGCGTTTCCAGGACCTTTATCATCCGGACGTCCGAGTAAAACGGGGAAATAGGATTATCCGAAAACACAGTCCCGCTATTGGTACCGTTTTCGGCAAACCCCGGCATTATCGAACATTCAAACGGCGCGTGTTGGTAAGCGTTCTAATTCGTCAGCACGAGCGGGAAGGGGAGTGTTGTTTACATCAAATTACGGTGTTGGACGGCACATCTGGTGTGCCGCCCGCGGCATTATCCCGGCCAGCAACTTTTGACCGGGCCGTCCGTCACTTCAGGGGCGGTCACGTCTCGTCAAGGGGCCACCAGGTTGGTCGAGAGGTAACGACCTATCGGGTCAAAGCGCGCGCGCGCGTTTGGACAAGGATCAGGATGAAGCATCATTTGTCCTTAACAGGAAAAAGTCACCAAGGAAACGCGCACGTTGACGTCGACGTCGAGAGCGCGAAGAGAGAAGGAAGAGATCCTCGCCCGAGATTCGATCAGTGCTCGACCGTGCACGATGCTCCGACTCGCTGCCGGTCTCATCTCATAGCTCGTAGGGACCGAACGACAGCAGCACGAAAGGTCCCGCGCATACATATACGTAGAAATCAGTCGTAGTGGCGAGGTTTGTGTAGATGTTCGCAGTATCGGCTGCTGGCGTAGTCGAGAGTGGCGTAGTTGAATCGTGTGTTTGCAGCGAAGAGTTCCGTGTACCCGTCCGACATCGGGGCGAAGGGCGGTGGAACGGGATGTTAGGACAGCGGGGAAGTGATGGAGGATCACAGCGAGAGAATGATGAGGAGAAAAGGATGCGACGAAGATGCGGTGAAAAGAAAGCGGCGAGAAGAATAGTAGGGGAAAAGGGGTAAGAGTAAAAGAGAGATGCGGGAAAGAAGTTGAGAGAGTCGCGACGCGGGGAAGCAAAGTGGATGTTGGAAGCGTGAGGTAGATGGAAAACGTGGCAAAGAAGAGCCGGAACGACGAGACAAAGAGAGAGAGAGAGAGAGAGAGAGAGAGTGCGGGAGCTGGAAGAGATGCCCAGATCGAGACTGTTCGGTGGAGAGTGGATGCTGGCAAGCCTCGATGGACCACCTACCGTTCCTGATCTGATCTCTCCGTAACGCTCGTTCGTCCGTCCGTCCGTTTGCCCGTCCATCCGTCCGTCTGTCTGTCCTTCACATCGTTCGAGATTCCCAACTTAGGGCCCGCGCGACCCGCTGTTCCCATCAATAACGCTTATAATATCTAATTAATCACAAATTATCTAGATCTCGTCAGGAAACCAAGGTTGATACAAACTCGATACATGAAATTATCTTCAAATTACGCGGATATGTCCCACATAATAGCCAAGTATAGAAAATTCAAAAAAGACGTCTTTTGATTTTACATGTTGTTTAAATGTTATGCGATTCTTCCGTGAGAATCTATGGCTGTTTATCTTGCACGCGCAATACGGCGGGTATTATTTAATAGTGAAAGTCTCTCACCCGCTCCAACTAGTCGATGCAGTTTGATATTTGAATCATCTCTTTTATTAAATTCAAGATACATGCTTCTCGGAATTTTCTCACATATCGGCTCTTGCACGACGAACGATAGATTGACGTATGTGGTAGACAGCTTGCGCTTGGACATTATTCTCGGTGGAAAAATAACTATGTTTAATGCCTACACGAGACCTCTTCCTCGTTCAATAAATGTACAATGTGTCCATACGCGGATAACAATAAGCGTCACCTAAACGTGCGGCATGCTATTGCGTATAACGTGTATATATTCACCGAAGTCGAGTTTCCTGACGAATAGCGGCACGTAGGAGGTCGCCCACGCGATATATGATACTTATTAGACGTATGTGAGACGTAAATACGTAAATCTACGGAAGGCGTAATAAGTTTGCACAAAGAACCGAACATTTGAAACAATGCGTATGAATAAGCTTAAGAGATGGTCAACGGTATCTATTTCTGCATCTATTCACTGATTTTTGAATGAAAAACTATATATATATATATATATGCAAATACTAGAAATATTTACAATTGCTTTTGTATTTAAAATATTAGAAATATTTACAATTGCTTTTGTGTTTAAAATATTATATCTATATTATAGTCTCCCTATTTTATAATTTAATTGATCTCGGTAGATATTTGACAGAATCGTTTAATTTATTTATTTTATTCTAATATCTGCGTTTGATAGAAAATCGGATAAAACGGAAAAAAAACAGACAGTTCTCAACCGAAGAGGATCTGATATCCGTGATATCTGCAAATTGCGCAAACGCGCGGAAATTGTTAATATTCTTCGTGCCACAGGCATCAACATGATACGTGCCGAATACAATAACGCAGTTGGTATGCAGTCCAATTAAATTCAACTGTATGACACGCTTTTTCGTGGCCAGCAATGAAACCACAGTAGATGCGGGTTAAGAAGATCGTTCCCGTGCCTAACATCGTGGAACCGCGACACAACGATACGAAATAGAAGATACTAGATATCCGTAGCCACGCATCGTTGCTCTGCCACAAAACAAGGAATAAAGAAAAAAACTCCGGTCCAACGCGGGTTAAGAAATGGCGGTTAATCGAATAAATGATACGCTTGTGGTGTGGGCCGTTGAAGCGGCTAGACACGCGAGCGTAACGAATCGCGTCGACCGAGAATTAAATTTGTTCGTGATCTCGGTCCATCTCCTCGCCATCGACGTATTTTTGTCGCCCGTGCCGCTTGATCGACATCTTCGCGATTGGTCGAGCACTCAACAGAACTGGGATTTCGATAAGATTTGTGAGAAATGCAAGTCTTTGGAATTTTATTAATATAGTAATTATTATGGTATAATATTGTGGAGGAGGGGAGGGGACGGAGGATTTGCACATAAAACTCTCAGCGTGGATATTTGCACGATCGAGATATATTTGTGTGTCGCTTAATGAAATTAACGGTAAAAGAGACATATGAAGAATTTGATAGAAGCCTTATGAGACTCAATTCATTACGCAAAGTTCATCTTATGATGTTACAAGATTGAAGACTGGCTCTTAAGACACCGATACGGTGTTTGTACTACATCGTCTATAAATCTGAGTCGGCAGTCTAACACCTACCCTATTATAAAAGTCATAGTCATAAAAGCTTGCCCTTGCACCTAACATGTCTGCCATTATTATTTAATAGTCCCATTATTGTAATTGATAAGTAGCTGGGCCCCGTTTGGCAGGAACTTGCGGTAGCAGCAACACGTTTTATTACGTTGACTGTTACCGGGGGCGTATGCGCGGCTTTTCTTACCGCCTCTTTAATGAACGAAACTGCTCGACGCTGGTTTGATAAGAAGTCAAATTATCTCGATACTTAAGACCGGCTTCTTCAAGCTGTACTCGATACGTAAATTACCTGCCGCATTATATGTGGCTTATTACATTTATACTCTAGGCTGTTTACTTATCACCCGACTAAACTGCGAAAACATACAAAGTACACCGCGCCGAGTAATCAAGTGATTAAGGCAAAAATTTTTCATCGGCTTCATAGGCGATTTATATCGTAATTTTTATTTTTGTGAGATAATACGGATCTGGAATATACAGCAAAGTAATGAAATTGAATAATATAGACATTTAAATGATACCAGTATTGATATTATAAAAAGATCAATTATAAACTACAAAAAGATAAGATCAATTATTCCAAAGTAAGATTACTATTAAAGTACTTTTGCAAGTCTCTTAAGAACACCTGGCTGAGATAAAATTTCATTTTCCACGTCGTGAAGTTAATGCGACCGTTATGTGCGCACGAAGAAGAGAGGAAGATGCTGAGAGCTGCTGCACAGGAAATGCATTGGCGTGCTTCGGGGAGGAAGATCGACGCTAGCGTCCTTCTTCACTGGAAATATTACCAGAAATTTCACGGACGGTGCTCGCGCGGCTCTGACACGGCGGTAGAAGTACGGAGACGGCGGCACAGCTCGTCTCAGCGCGGTCTCCCGGGTTGCCCTTATGCGCTTGTATATACTAGCGTAATGATGGTTTATGGCCGATGGAGGCGCAGACCCCGTAGCGGCCGTGTTGGACATGCGGTAAACCGCAGAACGCGGCCGCGGCAAAACCTACTCTATACGGCGGAACGCCGCAGAGACGGGAGAATCGCAAGTCGGTGGCTTCCTCGCTCGCTTGTGGGACGATGCGCGCGCGTTAAGCTTAATTACCTCGTCCGGCTCGGTCTTCACCCTAAACCTTATCTCCTATAAGAGGTCGCGTGATCGTAAAATTGCCGTGCTTTCGAAAACGGATGCGCCATCTCAAATTATGGACCCTTCGATGCACCGTGCATCGAAATCGATACTGTTTTGTCGGAACGATCCTCGTCAAGAATGATGTAGAGTGTAATAGTCGATTGTACGGATATTGCTCCTGAAAAAGTGATCAGATGTTTTTTTTTCAAAGTCATTCTTGGAAAGTATCGCTTAATTTTTTTATAAGAAATAGTTTCTATTTGTGTTATTAATTACTAGGCGTACTTCCTATGTGTACTTGCCTACACGACACCAAGATAAATCATTTTTCGTGCATCATGTTACATACAGAGAAGAGAAACAGTTTAGATAAAACTTTGAAGCTCTGCAATAGAAAAACGTGGAACAATCAAACGTCCGACAATTGCGCTATTAATTACAAAAGAGGAAGGGAGATAGACCGCGCATCATTATCGGAAGCATCGGTCGCGCGGTGCGAGATCAACACGATCGCGAGCGGCGATCACGGATGTTTCTGCAATCGGCAATTGGCGGAGGTATCATGACCGATACGAAGAAATGTAAGTATGTACGTATGTTACGTTGTGTTCGAGGCGAGGTTCAGGACCTGCGTTCGTTTGATCGAATGCCGCAATGATTGCCTCGACTGATATCTGCTCCCGCATCTCCCCGGCTAATGATTATTAGCCGTAAGTCCTTCTTACTTTTGCCCCCACTTCTCCTTGTATCCATCCTCTCGTATTCATATAGGCGCGAGTATGAGATCGCCGCGGATCGTATTCTTACGGTACAAGCCGACTACATTGGGAAGCCCACACCACCATCTCTTTTCGACCCCTCGCCTCGTCTCTACCTCGTACGAAGATATCGAGTCATCCAGGTAGGCAGGCAGGCGGGCAGATACACCTTGCACGTATCGAGGCCCGATCGAACTCAGGGGGGATCGTGACTTTCGATTCGTGGTGTAAATCGAGCGATGTAATAAAGTCTGATTGCAAAATGTATCGGCCGCACGGCATCGGGCATACATACATATCCTACACGTATATTTGTGCGCCGCTGCGCCGCGCGGCGTAATGTACGTTTGTTAAAAGTGCTCTCTTCGCGGTGGGTATATACGGTACACCATCAGGTGGGTTTCGCACGTCGCAAAGAAACTCATCGTCGTCTCGGCACAGAATCGAATCTTGATTTCCGTTTTCACGTCGACGAGCTTCATCAGAATCGATTACAAGCGTTCATATATGACGTGTTGCGACGTGTTAGGTTCACTACATATAGATGCATTAACGAGCGTTATCGGTCATCAATTATCATTATTTCGACCATGACTTACGACTTCGTTTCGCGGTTTCGTCACGACGTACGATCGTGGCACGCATAATTAACGATCGTATGGTCAAGGAGCCGAGCTGAGCTGCCTTTCCGTTTCCTCCGTGCTAATTTTGCCGACCATTAAGATCACGCCGGGCAAGACGATCAGATTATCAATCAGATGTGAATCGAGAGATTTACGAAATCAATAAAATTAGTAAACTACTTCATACATCGCCGAGAGCAATGCTACCCTTTCATCGTCACGATGACGATGTCGAGAACGGCGTCGTTCAGCTTTCAGATCCCAGGGAATATTGCGAATGACATTCGTTACTACATTCAAAATTACGATAATTAATAACACTATACATCATGCTTGACATAGTTCTGTCATTCATAAATGATGTAGGCTTTTAGTCTTTACAGATCAAACTAGAGTGTAAATATTATGCGAAGCACAGTTGGAAGCCAGGATTGCCAAAGATTGCGTAAATGACGGAATAATGAAATTTGAACAGTATATATGTAAGAATACTCTTAGGCTTACGCGCTTCGGCGAGATACAGTTTCTAGATAATTATGTAATTCCTATATAATATTGTTTGAAGGAATGTAATGACAAGTATAAGTGAATAGAAACTGTGAAAAAATTCGATAATTCAACAAATTTATATGTGCAAAAATTAATAGTTGCTATTTCTTAGCAATAATTTCTTTAGTTTCTTGTCATGAGTGACGCGTTTAAATTATCTCTTATTTTTAAGAAAATCTAACCTAGCATATAATCGTATCTTTATTGATAAAAATAATATTAGCTAGATAATTTATTGAAATATTTATACAAGAAAAATATGTCGACAAAAATATAATGAACATTAATGTTAGATCGTTTCATGTACCGCTGTTTCATATAAGCATCCCAGGGTCTCCTGTAATTATCGATGTCGAGAACGATTACTTCGTGATTTCAAAATAAACAGATGATACATATGTGAAATGATATCAAGCAAAGACTGCTACAGTAATTAATAATCTGATTCTCGGGCATCAATGCAATTCTAAATGATTGTCTCTACTTTCGACCATGGTTTAGACCTTAGCCTTACTGTCGTTATTAATTGCGAATGTCGTATGAATCATTGAGGTGCAACAGCAACAACGTCCAACAGTAAGAACGTTCTCGCCAGGTGGATTTTTAATCAATCGAAGATCGCGGATGCAAGCGATACCGACTGTGAAGTTATTGAAATTAATAACTCGGTATCCCGGCGCGATTTCATCGATTCTCAATAATCCTCACGATCCTAATATCAAGCGCTCACGGTCAAAAAGAGAGAGAGAGAGAAAGAGAAAAGGATCGTTACCATTATTGTTATCATTATTATCGTCATTTGTGCGCGTTTCACGTCGCACACGTGCGAGTGATAAACTTGGTCCGTTTGCGCGCGAAGAGGAATCTCTCTCTCTCTCTCCCGATCCGCGGGATCGAAAATTAATGACAGCGAATCATCGGCACGACCTATCGATCCCGATCCATCCGAGCGGACGGTGCCTGATCGACGATTCCGTTACACATCTCGCCGGTTTTCCGGGGTCTCGCGCGCGGCCGCCGTTCCATCGTCGCGTTACCACTTTGGTATTCGACGAATCGATTCCACGCTCGTTCGGCGTCTGTTACGCTGCCTGGACGTGAGCACTGCGGAAGCGATGCGCCGATGGCGCATCGTGAGAGGGTGCATATCAATTTTCGGATACACTCGAGCGCACGCTGCGCTACGTCACCGCGCCGGATTGCGCTTCTGGACTGGTAGCGCGGGCAATTTTCTGGATGTTCTCAGTAAAGAGAGAGAGAGAGAGCCAGTCAAGAGGTGGCCGTAATTAACCGTAATTAGCAGGGATTCAATCTGCTCGTATCTTCGTCCGGACCGTTTTATCGCCTCGACCGTATCGACGGAATTAAAGATGCCTTGTCGAGATTTATACCGGTTGCTCCTCTATGACCCTGCCTTGCGCGCAGGCTTCCGTTCGTGTTACTTCGCTGAAATTGATGGGAAGCAATGCGTAACGTGCTTCTCCTTCTTCCTTCACAGAATCTCCATGCGGTAAATTAGAAATTGCGGGGGTTGACTGATGGACGATGCGCAATTTGTAATTCACACATATTTTAAGATAACGCGGGAGAGAGAAACACAGGTTTCAAAATATTAATACGCAACGCAGAGAAAATACGTACTGTATAATTAAAATTTATTTTTAAAGACGTATCATATATAATTTACAATTTTATCATCTTTTCAAAGCATCTTCAAGCTTTTAGATATGAGTAACAGTTTAAATATAGAGTACTTGAAGATTCTCGTCAACGAGAGACAGGATGTGAAAAAGAGCCACGTTTGCCACGTGTATGAGAGAAGACAAGTGTTCTCGTATCTCATATCCTGCTTAGATCAACCCTCAATGAAGAGTAATTCGGGGTGCGGCACCCTCGATGTTTCTATGATCTTTTTTCAAGCTCCAAGTGCACCATCATAGATGGCCATCAATAGCATCCCATAGAAATACAGCAGAATCGCTTTAATAGAATTTTTGCGCAATATAATTAAAATTTAAACAATAGTATATATTTAAATTACATAATTAGTTTCTTTATTAACTCTTCTCATAAAGCAGAAATTCAAGCAAGAGAAAATAATTAACACAAAATTGTATTACTGTATTTTTTATCTCATTACATTGAAGGTATTTTGAATTCTAAAATAAGATTTCAACAATTTGGTGAAGGTTAAACGCATATTTTACCGGTGCGCAACATTATCTTGAACCACGCTACACGTACGAAATTCAATCTGACCATCTGGATGCTGACATGTGTAGGGCGTTTAAGAGATCAGTTTGCTGGCGACAAGGCTTCCCAAGCAAATATGCATTGCGTGGTGCGTGTACCATACTTAAGTGCCTGTAGAACTGGCAATCGATAACTTCCACTCGGTTTCGTCTTACATGGATGCTGCGAGAATGTGGAGAGTTAACTATCTAGCCACAAATCTAGTCCGAGTCAAATGGATAAATCAGATATTCCGATTATTTTTTTGCGTTTCTCACGAAGCTTTTAGATTTTCTAAAATATTATCTACGACATTGTTTCCTTTTATTTTCTTTATTAGATTAGATAGAAAATTGATTGGAACGTTTAATAAAGTATACACGCGTTTAATAAAGTATATATCGTGTAACGTTATCTCGTGACGTTAATCCGTTCGGTGGAAATCTGGGCGCTGACATGGCGAGCTTGAGGGATCGGGCTACAAGACAGAAACGTGGGACAGGTAAATACTTATCGCGTGGTGCGCGAAGCATACCTAAGCGTGCGTTCAAACGATCGGTCGGCGGATTCATAGCCTTCGGATCTCGTCTTACGTTTAGCGCCGGAAGAGTCATGTACGCAAAGAGATACAAGGCAAGACAAATGAAAAAAGATTCTGCACGCACGAGAAAAGAGATACGAATGAGAAAGAGAAAATGCGTGTGATGCGTTCGCGTAAATGGCCGTCTTCTTGGATTACACGGTTTTCTAAACAGTCGCATGTGCAAACGTTAGGCGATGATGTGTGAAGCACACGTGCGGGATCGTAACGCATGAACGAGCGACCCCCAAAATTCATGAAAGGGTGACTAGCAAAGTGAATCGGCGTCATCATAGGCGTCGAATCGATGATTATATAAATTATCATCTTGGATATTATATAATTATTAAGATAGTTTTTGTTGTAATAAAATGTGATTTAAAATTATTAGCATACATAATTTTGTATGTCAAGGATTAAGAGAATTCGCCTAAAAAAGTCAATAATGTTAAATATCATCGTACAACATTGAGCACTATTTTATATGTACGAGTTGACAAAATTTTGATATAAATATTACAAATATTTATTCCAATTTTTTTCTTAAGACACATAGATGCATACACAAAAGCGAATGTCATCATGTCACTATGTCGTAAGATATTTTTACTAAATAAGAAAGAAATTATGATAAATGTGACATAGCATGAAATTTATGAGGCATTGCCGACACCTATGTCGGTGACCGAGGATGTAAAATATATCGGGGGAGCAGGCGCGTAGGATGTGAAAGTTTAACCCTATTTAAATCGCTTCTGGCTTGCTGACAATATCGTGGTGATTGCAACAGATGCGTGGACGCGCGTGTCTCTTTAAAAGGGCGTTTTCGCACCCTTCGGCGGCGACGCAAGCCACTCATTTCGAGCCTCTCCCCTCGGCAGAGGCCCTCCATTCACCGTTGAAAAGCGCACAGGTGTGTACCACGGGGTTCCCATTGAGACACAGGGTTCCTTCCCGTCCTTTTCGTTCTCTCTTCGTTGCTCTAACGCGCTACATCCAGATGTTTCAGCGATGCAACGTTCCCGCGGGCGCAAAACACGAAAGCACCCACTCGCTTGCATTCACGGATGCATCTGGCGCTCCCATTAGGGGATTGGTAACGAAAGATAAATTTATATCGGAGAAGCTGGAGATTTAATGCAATGATGAAAGTGAAATATTGCTTCTAATTAAGAAATTAGGTCACGTACAACATCACGAAATGGATATTGCAGCACATTCGATAAATAAAATGAGAAACTTTATTTGTTATTGAATTAGCAAAAACTGTATTTCATACAGTGTGTATCCTACTTACTTGAAAAATTTATGTAACAAAGAAGAAATTATATATTACATTATAAATTATTGATTCATATTATATTGATTATAGAAATTAATAGTATGAAAAAGAGATAAATTTATTAATTTAATAACGTTCTTTAACTTGTTTTACATGAATTATTTTTTAATGAATGAATTCAATTTGAAGATATTTTTGTATTACATAATAATTTATTTTCTGTATCGATATTATTTTTTCCTTGAAAGATTCGCGAAGGCGCGTATTCCACATAACATTCTTTTGAATTTCGTAGACATCAAATTTGCAATTAATTATTACATCAAGAATGAACTCGAAGAGAAATAATTGCGATCAAATGCCTTGTAACCTTGACAGTTTCGCAAGTTTACGCTATCAATCATCAGACGTTCTAGATTGCAGAATACGTGGCGAAACGCACCTGGTGCGAACATATCTTGTCAGTCTCACGAAGTACGCTCGGCGCGCGTTATCCCGCGTCGATTAAAAATCACCGTACAGGCCAGTTAAAGCATATATACTGCACGGTAATTCGAACGAAGGTAAAGCTACTCCCCTTGTACCTCCTTGCGGATGAGAGAAGGCACTGCCGCTTGCCTCGTAATATCTTGGTGACTTGGTTCGCCGATCGTATCGAGCGTGGAACATTCCCCGCAGCAAACGGGAGCTACGTTAGCTCGCTGCGCGAAAGTGCACCTTCGGGTTCGCGTGTCGCAATCGTCGTGCGTGCGTACACACGCGCAGATATCATTAACCGTTAAGATATATGCCGGAGTGACGAAGAATTAATTAGCGAATTACGCTTTCCGCCGATGGGAAACCGGTAATTAAATCAGTCAATATCGCGACGGTCGATAAATTTTATCGGCGCGCTGCTCCATTTTCTCATTGAGCGTCTGAAATAGATATCGGTCCGCATATACAAATAATACAAGCGAAACGCAAGTTGGATTACCACTAATATAATCGTATAAGATTGGTATCGCGTGTAAGATTCCTTCAATAACTGTGATCACTCTGGGCACGTGCGTACCTTGAAACTGACAAGATGCCGTGCGCCATGTGTCGTTCCGCAATCATCTCGTAAAGGGACACGAAGACCTTCATTACGTCGCCACTCATGATACCTGCCAGAACGACATGGACTGCATTACTTTTCGAAATGGAACAAGCACGTGCGCGCGCGCGCGCCGCGGTCATCGGGAGATGTACTAACTCGATCCCGGCCTTTCTTTCGTCTGCGAGAGTTAAATTTAAGTAAATTTATGTTCCCTCTTTCTCTACATCCCTCGAGCAAAATACACCTGTGTGCTACCCGACGCAGGGGCGGATGCTAATGCTGTCTCGCAGGCTGGTAATTTTGGGCAGCGAAAGAGATATCCACATAAACGTCTTTCCCGTTATACGAAGGAATGTGTAATATACTACTTAAAAAAACTGGCTAATATTTGTAAGCGAAATGATTCCGCGTAGTCACGTGAGGGGCTTGAAACTCGATCCTTTCGGTCAACTCGGAACACGAGACCGCTACTATGTCAACAACAGTTGATGGAATTTGATAAATAACTGACTTTACTTCATTACACATTACGTAATACATGACTAAATAAATATTAAAAGATAATATCTATGAAAAAAAGCAAATTTATTTTCTATAAATACGAAATATCTAAAATTGGAGATTTTAGACGACGTTCGTAAATGATTGTCTCTCGTACCGAAATACAGTCAAGTTTCATTATTCTCTACGTAAACCCGTCCCTGCGTACGTTTGCATTGAAAGGGCGGCGTGCTCGCGCCCGTACGGTAGGCACACGCATAACAACATGTACTTATAGGCCTCGCAAGCATAGATTGGCATCGGGGTAACCCGATAATCGGCATATCCACCGAAGGGCCCGGTGCGCCTATTAAGCTCCAATAACGACACGTAATAGCTCGGGTGTTGCGGCCTCTACGATGGCGATCGTGGCGAGAAGAGAGCTCCGCGAGAGAAAGAGAAAGAGAGAGAGAGAAAGTGCCGCGAGAGAGAACCGCGAGAGCGCTCGTTGCGTAGCGTGACTAAGCCCGCGAATGCGAGCCGATGACGCCTTGGGAAGACATGGGTCCCGAAGACCCGTCTCATGCCCTCCGCATGTTCGCGTAGAGACTCGGAATTCCACGGAATTCTGGCGTTGCAGTGGTCGTAGCGCCACAGGTCCTTCTCCCTTCCCTTTCCCGTTCCGCAGCCGAAGGGACTAACCGGGCCACCCTGAAATTATGTGGTGTCCGTCAATTAAAAAGAGTGACTGGCGGCCTCCTCGCCTTTCCTCGTCGTCGTTGACCGTATCCTTCCTCTTTTGTGTCCGCCTGCGATTCATATCGGATGCGGTACCCTGCTCTTACCGAAGAATCTTCGGGGTGAACGAAGGGGAGATTTTTATACAGTTTTTGTCAGTCTTTCCGTGAAACGCGATGCTGAATACAGAAATAGAGGCGTGGAATCGACGATTTGATTGAGGTGCTGAGGCAATAACACGTTAAACTGTACGAAAGATGGCTGTACGACTCTTGTTAGTTTCTACTTATACACAGCTTCGGCTTCGAGAGAAGCTTTATGCGTTCTGCTTGAATAGAATGTATAGACTCTAAAAGTTATCATGTAAAAATAAATAAGTCCCGCAATAATAATTTGTAATCGTCTACTCGTTCAAAGTTGTATAAAATATCTGTATCATAAGTTGAATACGTTGAAAGATGTATCGGTCATTCCTGAAAACTGGATTCCTTAGTTTCTTACATTGTGATGACAACTTGCGCATTTCTCGGTATAAAGGAATGGAAAATTGAGACGTCCGACGCCTACGTCTACGCGAGCCTCGTATCCTTCGTGTCGTGCGGAACTTATGTATATACGATTCATGGCGGAAGGCACGGCACACAGCGTGCCTATAACGAGGTCCTTCTAACGCCTCGCCGTGGAATCTCTATATCCTTATTCACGGCAAGCGCGTCGTACCGTTATTATTCTTCCTGCGTCGCACAGGACATGTTGCTTCTTTCCAGCAGTGAGAACGAACGAGTTCGTTCGGGTCGACCATTCGCGTGTATCTGACGGCGAGACCACGACGATGCACGGGACGGGTTCGCTTTTACGCGCGTGTAACAACGCAGACGATCGCAACACACATATACACGCGTATCCGACGGTGGTTCCATAGGAGAAGCTGGTTCTCACGTGTTAATTATCGCGCTGCCGTTTATCGGGATCATAGGCGCGTTATCGTCCCCGTGATCGGCGAGGAGCAATCGCGAGCCCCCCTGTACGGGTTTTCTTCACAATTTCTTGCCTTCTCTTCTTTGCGCGAGCGGATTGCGCTATTAATGATCCAGCAATTTCGCTTGCCCATCGGCTACGATTTTCGCCCGGTATTTTCGTATCAAAGTATCACTAACCACACGCGTCGCTGGCATAATTGCATTCTAATAATCATTCTTATAGATACAATGATAAGATACAGATAATAATAACGTTATAAAATATTTTCATGACTAATATAATGGTGACCTTGTTCAACAAAACTGCGAACATATTTATTAACTAAATTTAAAACAAAATAAACCTTGCGCGAAATATATTTTTACTTTTTGAATTCCAAGCGAACAATTGACGTTACATCTCATCCAACTATTGTACGAGATTACTGCCGCAGGGGTTGCGCGATTTATATGAGTTTACAGCTCGTATTCGACGCCGTTTGCGGCGAACTGCAGAGCAGCAGGTGTTAAAAATAACTTAATTAATGCGCGCCCGAAGCCGATGCGATAATTGGGCGGGCCAGCAGAATGTTCGAACGTAGGAACTATGATTAACTCGGCGTCCAATTAGTTCGTATTAGGAGTACGAAGCGAAGCAAATATATACGTGTGTGTGTGTAACTATAGTATATAACTACAGTCGCGATTAAAGTCTTTGTCTGTCGTTACTTTGGTATTATCGGGCGAATTATTCACGGTCCTCGAATATCTCGATAATAGGTGCCGCTTATTACGCTCGTCAGGATGGGATATCGTTACTCGATTTCTTATGGTCGGCATAACCCGTCCTTTTAATAGTCCACCGTGGCCTCGTTATATCTCCTCTATTGCCGTAAGTATTCTCATTTTCGTTTGTCCGCAGGCGATCAAATGAAAAACGTTTCATAGATCACACGCGCGAGTACTATTACAAAATAGCCGTTATCCGTATAAGTGACAATCTTAAAATTATCGTACTAGGAACTGTAGGTTCAAGAACACGACTTGTGATGCAACTAGGTATGACAAGTAATTACTACCAATACAGTATCTCATATATCGTGTATATTTAAAAAAGACATCAATCTATATTATAGATTATATTTTTATGTTGCTTAATTTCCGGTTTTCGCCATTGCTTTCTAATTTTCTACTTAACTTTTTCCGCTTTTAATCGGCGATACCGAAAGGCGATCGCGCGCTGCTGGAAAGGTAGTAATCAGTTGGTTAGCAGTGATCTTCCCGCCGGTAAAATGTTGCTGCGCCCTATCGAGTTGTACGTAATTGTGCAATAAATTGTTACTTAATTGAGCGCCATGCCGTCACTGATTTACATCGTGCTTTCACTTCTTTCATAAATCGCTCGATCTACGTTAATATCAGCCAGCCAGCTGTAGGAAAGTGCTGGTAGCGCCGAGACATTCGATTTTCCGCGGTGTCAAACAAGATCCTCGCTGTGGAATTTCAAAAATAATTAAACCGGATCGAAACTGTCTTGCTCATTGAAGACATCTATTTCTTCGAATAAACGTACATGCTGGATAAAACATATAGGAGCTTTTAGCAATTACGTACAGGAGCTTTTAGATTGCATGTCCAACGTATCGATAAATGATTCCTAGTTAATCTTGCATCTCGTGTGAAAATAAAACATCATTTCGTAAAAGGCCAATTAGCCGCACTCGACTATTGCTGATAGCGGCTAGCGGTTATGAAAAATCGTTCGCCATCGTTATCCACGTGACTGTAAAAATCGAGAAGCTTCCAATCGATCGAAGTTACTTCGTCATGCGCCGTGCAGCGCATCCCGAACCACGACATTGCAAACAACAGACATTTCGCGATCGTCCGCTCGTCGTGTTGCAATCTCGTCGTTCATAAACAATACACGAGAAGCGAATCTCCTTGAGATCGGCAATAAGTAATAGCCATGACGGGTGAGGCCGAGCCGAGAACCCAGTGAGCAACATTCTTAAAGGGGTCAGCGCCGTGTCACGGGAAGAAAGAGTTCGCGATTCCTCCGCAGGAAGTATATATAGAAGCTACGTATATTCGCTTGATGAAGACTCGACTTCGTTGCAGAAAAACAAGCCGAGAAGTCCACGTTGCACTTTTGCAATTTGGACTTTTATGTGATAGTGCAAAACTAATTGATAAATTCGAAATTCATTATATAATATTATATGCTGAAAGAAATTGCATGCATCGTATTTATATACGTTCTTAGCTATTTGAAACTATATTCCATTTTTTTTAAAGTTACGAGAGGCTCGATAGCTCAATATTAAATAACTTTTTAAAAAGCGAAGCAAAAAAATTATTTTTAAGAGCAAAAATAGCAAAAAATTAGCAAATAATTTTCATATCTTATTGATTACGTTGTGATAATTTGGCTCAGATAGCTTAATACAGTTCCACATGATTAAATATAGACTCTATCTTTACGATCTTTACAGATACATGTAATTTATCCGACAATGATATTTTTGCAATATGAAAATGTTGCAACCATTTAATTGATTATATTTTGTATAATGACATAATATTTTGTATAATTACGAAAATAAGAAGTCAAGATTCTTTGCTTACATTTTTAAAAAAGTCTATTTTTATCTCTTTTGTACTTATGTTTACATTATAATACTGTGCTTTGCAAAATACCATGTGGATTCGAGCATCTTGACTTCAAAATCATATGTTTCGCGTCTTTCGCCTGAGGCAGTCGACGTTTCGTGAATGAAACAGGCACTTTTCGACGTTTAACGACCTCACCAGAAGTAAGGAAACATCGATTCGACTGGATATCATTCGGTTCCAACACGTGATCCGACACAAATTGCCGTCTCGCTCACATTTACGATTTAATTTTTGCCATTTTCATGGTGTAGAGGTTTTGGTAGACAATAAGCAGGAAAAGAAAATAATTAGAGATATAAATCGCGAAGTGTAGGTCGTTATTTGCAAAATTCTTAGGTTGAGAAATTCATAGATTAGACTAGAATTTTTAAAAATTTATTTTGCTTGAAATTCGCTTTGGAATTTCGTACAAAAAATCGATATAACAAATACGCGCGAAGAAATAATATTATAAAATTTATATTTTTATTATTGCGATTTTCTCTTTTTTATTTAATATAAAATCTGTGATGGACATCTGCAATGTTTTTTTAAATGCAAAATTTACTTAATCACAGAGATATTATTACGTTGTCAAATATAAACAACTGGGTACATCATGATGACATCATACTTCCTAGTTCTAATGGTTCAGATTTTCAAGAAAAACGTGAAACTGTCTCCTGAACCGAGGTTCAGATTCATGAAGTGGGCGTTCTTTATAGAGTATTTGATTATGATGACGAGCCATAGTGAATGAAATGTGGTGGGGCAATAATACGGCAGTTAGTATGCAGCGGGTACTGTTACTCAATGTTATAATGCTAAGGGGTCCCATTGATCCCTCCCAATGGGTACGCGCTGTCCGGGAACAGATTCCAGACACAGCCGAACCGAGTAAGCACGCCTATCCTTCCTCTCTTCTTCGCCGGGGTGGTGTTGCACGAAGAAACCGACTCTGGAATGCCACGAGTCCCGATCCGAGCTGTACAGTCCAGATCGTTCCAACCTGTCCAACATGTACCACCGGAATAAGTCGATGAGGAGCAAGAAAGAAAAGGGCCGTGCGACGGAAAGAAGAGAGAGAGAGAGAGAGAAAAGGGTGATAAAAAGAAGAAGAGAAAAGTAAAGGAAGAAATCGATTTATCGCGTCATTGGACGGTCTCTTGTTATTCTTTGAGATCGATGCGTATACGAAGAAATTAAAAAATTATGATTTCATGCGGATGCTGATTGTAACATTCGTCAAGAAATAATAATTAATTTTGGATAATTAATCTTTATTGCAACACAGGCGATAATCGCGCCGCTATTAATTAACAGTCCGAAATCCGATAGATACGCTGATGATGTCGTTAAGGCAAGATGGCAGTTTATAGATAACTTTTTGCGGAATCATATGCCTATGTCGTGGAGGGATTCGGTAGATTAGAATCTAAAAGGATTCAGTCGCATACAATGCGTCGGTGTTAATCCGTTTGATTCGTTCAGGTATAAATCGGACCGATTCCTTAAATGAGGGAACGGGAGTCTCTGTATTGTCGGCTCACCTTCCGAGACGTGACGTCATTCGGCGTATTTCTTTTCGGTCTCTTAATAGCGTCGGATAATTCACTCGAAAAAGGCGACGAGTGGACTGAAAGAAAAACGAATGTGTGGATGAGGCGGCGAGGGCGCGCGAGAAAGAAGGACGGACCACGTCGAGAGACGACAACGGGAGACGTCGAGTTTGGTCATACTTCGCCGGAAGAAATTTTTATGGGACTCCGTCTACGACCTCCGAGCTCTCGGCGGGAACGTGTGGAATTTTTAGATTCAACCACGCTTAACTCGTAAAAGCGCGCGCCGTAATTAAAAGCCATGGAGAGATCATCAGCGTCTTCATGCTGCGTGTCTCCGACGTCGTTTCCATTATTGCAGTTGGGAGACATCGGCGGACGAGTCGTTGCAATCACGTCATCGCAAAACCGATCACCGATGTGGATATATAATATCGCTGATTCACGCGTGTTTAATTACAAATTGCTGACAGACACAGAATATCTAACGTGTTGCATCTTTAAAAAATTTGTGGCAGGTCCATAATCATATGAAATAAAAACGATTTTTCTGAAATGATCGATAAAGAGAAAATTATAATTACTGAAACATTTGTTGGGCGCATTTTAAAACATTATTGCATTATAATGGTAATTTTTTTATTTCGAATTACTTTGAAATAATTACGATTACTGCGTGACAAGGTTACAAGGATCGACGAGGATCGAAAGTATGTCGGGACGAAGGAAGCGATGGAAACGATGTAGGAAGATACCAATCGACGGATGATACACCAGAGAGGAAAGAGACGCGCTAACACGATCGAAAAGACGAGAAGAAAGGAAAGAAGGAGAACGTAGGAAAAAAGAGTCGAAGAAGGATGGGACTACCGAGGAGCTTGGAAGGATGGAACCTATGGAAGCAAAAACAGAAACCAGTCTCACTGGCTCAAGGCTGCCTGGCCCGAGAAGAGAGAGAGTACCTGGCCCGCTGGCTGCTGGCGCGCTGAGCTACCTGGATCGTCCATGAGTACCTGTCTGCCTTTACCTCCTCCTGATTCTCGCCTCTCTCTTTCCCTCTTTCTCATCTCTCTGTCTCTTCTTCTTTACGTTTCTTTATCTTCTTCTTTCTCCTGCTTCTCCTCCTCCTCCTCCTCCTCTCGCGGATTTGTTCATCTCTCCTCCAAGGGGGCCCGCCGTGCGCACGCTCTTGTGTGTGCTGCTGCTACCTTTATCCTTGGCCCGTGCACCAAACCGATACGCGGAGAGTCGTTTCACGCAAATTCGCCCGAGAACGCCTTCTTCGTCGTGCGGCGAGGCAATGCGCTAGTGCCGAACTCGTTTCCCCGTCAAAACCGTGACGCGTCGTCCGACCGGTCGAAAGCAACACATCCGCGGGTATCGTCCCTTCTTTGATCCCTCGACTTGGCGAAAGGACGGGGAGAAGAGAGACCCGTTCGATTCTTTCCGCGTAATTATACGCGCTCCTATCCCCGATGCGGCGAGCCGAGGGTCACGACGACGGCTCCGCTCCGCCGAGGTGGTCCGACGTTAGTTCTCGTTTTATCGATAGTTCGAGGATCCGTTCAGGGATTAATTAAGGATGAGATAAAGACGAGAGCAACCTCGTCTACTGTATCTGCACCGTATCTATACACCTATCGAAAGTAGAGATGGAAATTAATCTCGAAATAGGATACCAGTTTTATTACATTCGATTGTATTCATATAAATAAAAAGTTGAATGATAAATTTATACATTTATTGATTTAATAGATTGTATTCTTTACTTAAAGACATAAAGTTCAACGGAAAGAATCTTAACTAGAAAATAATTAAAACTATGAAATTAGTTGAAAATAATCACACCAATCACACAGAAATACTGTAGACATCTTTATTATTATTGTTTGTAACAACGATGGCGTGTGTTCGACGTGTGAGTTATAAATATTTAAAACGATAAACATCAATGGTTACTTCTAGTAAGTGATAGCGATGACATGAGGCATCTCTAGCGTGTCAATTTCAAGTGCGTGAGAGAACAGTACTAACGCCAGTTATCAGATTTGCCGGTGGCTTATCGGCGTATGACGTGCGTAGAGTGTAGGCAGTATGCAATAACAAATCGCGATAGTTTCAACGTGATCGCGATAGGACTGAGCATAAGTGACTGCGGGAGCGTGGAAATGTGCGGAGAGAATATTGGCCAGTCACCACTTATACAAGGTGATCGTCTTTCACAAAGAAGACAGTTGTTGCGCATATTCATATAAAGAGATGTGAATACGATACATCGTGAATATCGATAAGCTAATACTGAGTAAAGAAAAAACGTCGGTCTTAAGATTAGTCAAAGAAAAACTGCACACACGCTTTTATAGAATACATAGTTTGATAGTATCTATTGTAATATATATTTTTAAATTATTTATGATTGTTTCTCTGGTAAATATATGTATCTATGTATCATGTATACATGGTATATATGATATATATATTATATCAGATGTTTTCCATTTTAACTATGATAACTAAATAATGTTCAAATGAAACACAATAACTTTTTTTACCACGAGAGCTTCAGCTAACACGCAGCTCGCAAAAAGGTCGTTAACACTTTCCAACAACGCGCTAACTTCGTCATACTTGAACCGATCACCCAGTATAACAACCTCAACGTAGAAACACGTAGCGCAAAGGATCACCACAGTGGCGATCGAAGCCAAGCAGTCAGCCAACCGTCCAGTCGCCAGTCGCGTTGTAATCGCAGAATAATTGAATCCGCGCGTTCACTACGCACACACATGCTACTTTCATCATTGCGCTCATTTCATCATTCTCTCTCTTCCCGTCTCCTTCTCCCCCCCCCTGTCTCTCTCTTTCTCTTTCCATCTTCCTCCGTATCTCCTTCTTCTTTTGACTTTTCCTCTTCTCGCCCTCTCTTGCCACCTCACCCCTTTTTCCATCCTTTCATCTCTTTCTCTCTCCACGTCCCGGCTCTTTATTTATAAGCGCCTCCAGCTACCGGCATAAATGCAGGCGAGGACTGCATTCATAAACCAGCTCTCGGACCGCCGCCGGGTTTCCTAGCTGCCGCTGCCGTTGTCGTTGCTGCTGATGTCGGTGCCCTGGGTGCCGGTGCTGGCAGCCAGCACCAGCATCAGCGCCGGCACCATACCGTCGCGCCGGTGCAACCGACCCCGTTTACATTGACTGCGGCGGCGCGGAGAGCCCTCAGGGCACGCTACCTCGCTTACTCGAACTGAAACGATCGCCTTTTTGTCCACCCTCTCTTCGCTCCTCCTAGTTCTCCGTTCCATTCCTCTTAGCGAAACACTCGGAAGATTAATGGAGAACCCGACCATCTTCGATCTGCATGTCCTGACGACATTTCCGGTCAATGGATTCTTATGACCTTATCGCATTATCTAAATAAGAGCTCTTTTTAACGTATCACGATTTCTATATTATCTGGATTTCATTATTATCTCTAGGACACTAACTAGTAGAATCTTAATGGCTATTAATTATCAGATGCGCGTTGGATGTAAATGACGCTGTTCTGATAAAACATTTAACGCATTTCTTAAAGACACGTGATATGGTGATCTCGATAGATTTTGTTTATATTTTTCAAGAATATATAAAGAACATAGATAACCTCTGTGAAGCTGGCATAATCATTTCGGTAGAACCGAATCAAATCTATCAGAATATTTAGTACTCATTTAGTACTAATTTGTATCACCAAAAATAATTTTGTACTTTTTCCCCATATAGAAAAAAAAATTGTAGCACTGCTGGCTTCCTGTTAACCTGGAAAGCTCAAATCCTTTTTTTCGAAAAACCGAATAGCAAGACCATTCTTTTGTATGGTACAAATTAGTAAAAATTCAGCCCTTTCGATTTCTATTTTTATTTTTTATTTATTTTTAGTTTGGGCTTTCCAGGTTAACAGGAAGTGCCATGATTTTTTTCAAAATGAGAAAAGGTACAAAATTATTTTTGTTTGTACAAATTAGTACATAATGAGTACTAAATATTCTGATAAGTGTGATTTGATTCTGCTGAAATGGTTCTGCCAGCTTCACAGAGGTACATAGACAGCCGCGTGCGCGACAATCTTTGCTTAAGCATAAGTCGTGCACCGGATTCGTACATGTATTACAATCCAAGAGAGATTGAAATATTTATTGAGTATTACAATTCTATTCAATTTGATTTATCAAAGCAAAGAAATGAGACTACCTTTCTTATTTTTAAGTTGTAAAAATTTTTAAGTGCTTCATGTTAAAAACATTTCAATGGTTATAATGGTTATCTGATGGTTAATCGTTTGTCCACCATGTCCAACATTCGTAGTAATTAATAAATGGCCATCAACGCAGAGGCGTTTCACAGGCACCTGCTAAAACCGATGTCCTCGATTGCATCATTTACAGCCACACCGTTACGTTTTATGATAGTTTTTATGATAGTTAGCGAGATTGGCCGTTCTCACCATAAGTCATCCGTACGAGACGAAAGCTACAGTTACAGCCAATTAGAATTAGACAAAGTACATTTATCGGGTTGCATAGTCGCAACACAACGGCTGCGAAACCTCGAGGAATACACAAATGCATCCTTCTCATAGCGAAACACAATAAACAGGGCGATGATGCAGTCGATACGTGCAAGGAGCTACTTAATGCCTCCGGATGGCAGGAATTACAATCGTGTAAGGAGAATAGAATCTCGGGTTATATCCTTGAGTACAGAAGGCTATTCCCTGGCCTTGGATGTCTGTGCGTTAGAGACGTATCAGAGTGTGGAAACACCTCGCTCGTTATTTTCCCGTCCGAGAGATACGAGCGCGTTGTGTAATGAAACGTGGTTACTCGCTTGAAATCTGTTAAGCCGCGCGTGTATTTGCTTCTGACTTTATTGACTCTGTCGGTCGGTGACGGGAATAATCGTCCGCGCGCGCGAAGCGTATCGACAGTTCCATTAGAAGTGGTCGCAATGTAAATTTACGCGACCGGTCAACTAGAGCTCGAGAAAATATATAGAAAATTAGTGTACTTGTTTCAGGGAGACATTCCGACTATCCCTTTGCACTAATAAGAATTAAATTTCTATGAAAATTTATAAACTTTAAATTTTAGAACCTCGATTATCAAGCAGTGATGTAAGATCATTTACTTTGGTAATAAAATTATTAACTTTTTATAGTTAGACATTGCACGAAGTGAGATATATTTTCTGCTTAATATTTTTTTAATTGTCATTCTCTAAAAATAATTATCAAATTCAAGAAAGCCATCATATGTTTTTGCTATTATAATTATATATATATATA
>VBVR01000234.1:48884-62794 GCA_011638315.1 Tetramorium parvispinum | reverse complement strand
TGCTTATATTAAATGAAACTATAAAATATTGAAGAGGTACGATTTAGGAGACCGGTACGCATTCAGCAACTCTCCCCTATATATAAGCATATTTTTTCATATCGTACTATATTAAATTTTATAAAAGTTTAGAGAAAATTTCCCTGTTTTTGATATAATGTAATTAAACTACATAAAGTATATCGACTTACGCTTGCGTACTTATCATAATTGTGAAATATTTTAACTATTTTATCATCAATTTAAGGTGCTGAAACTATGAATGCGTGTTGGTAAACATCAAAAGGAACTCGCGAACCGAATGCTTGTCGGAACGTGAAAGAAATGAGCGTAAAGAGAACAAGTGAGCTCGCGTTTTGCGCACATATTCATTAACTCCGTGTCGTATAAGCTTCATATAATATGGTAATGTAAACATTAAGCCGCACGTATATACTCACTAATGGGATATCTAATGCCTAACGTATATTTAATGTCTTAATTGCAATGTAAAACAGGTTTAAACCTTGGAAAGACTGCGGTACACGCGGATGCACTGAGGATCGTTAACGAAGCAAAGATCGACGGGGAACCGTCGTCTTTCTTAAGCTCGCACCTATTAACAAATAGAAAACTATTTTTCTAGTTAAAAAATATATAAATTAGCTTTAGCTTTCACTATCATGCTCGATTTATCAAAAATGTATATTTTATTACGTAATTTTTATTTTTTTTTTATTAGCCACATCTTGTTTGTATATGACTTTTATTATTCTTAAATTAAATTACATCTCGTTTCCACTCTTTCTTAAACGTTTGTTGTCCTAGTATTCGCAAAACTATGCGAATGTAAAGGTATGCGAATGTCCGCATTATATTGAGTTCGGGTTCGTGGGTTTGCTAAGCCTAAAGTGTTTGTCTGTGCGGAACAGTCATCCCTGCGGAACAAAAGTTGAGACTCACCATAATTAAATATAATCATAAAATTTTGACACGAGGTCTGTGAAATTGGCATCCCGAAATGCAAATTTTTACAAAATTGATCTCCATCATCTCTACATTCTCTATCATTTGTTTACATTTGTCCATAAATAATACTATGTACTGTACTTCTTTTCTTTATTAAAAAATAATTATCCGTTATCTATTAGAAATTGATATTTTCGGATTATGTTAATTTAGTAGAAAATAAATATCTGGACTTAATCAATTAATTATATGTAACGACAAGTAAATACAAAACAGAGGCGTGTACATTGGATGATGAAAAAGGGACATTATTCGTTGCCGGCGCTTAAAGGCACAAAAGGGGCAGAACGGCGTCGCTCGGACGCTTTACATAGCGTTTGCCAACGTCTGGCCATGCCGGGAATGGCAGAGGGGAGACCTTCTGCCTTTATACCGGCTAATACTCTGGACGGAAATATCCGTAATGCAAGGACAAGCAAACGGCTCTAGCTCGGCCGCTCGCATCGAACGCGAAATATTCGCCAAGCTTTTGGACCGAGTGAGATAAGCGACTCTCGGAACTGCAACCGAATTCGATGAACGAGTAAAGTCGAGTACAAATATTTTCATTTAGAGAAAATAAACGCGAGGACTTTTTACTCGCGAATCAGATGCGAACGAAGATTGGAATTGCTGAGATTTTTTTCGCACCGTGTGTATTTAAGAGCGATAAATCATCATTCGATCGCGCAAACGACTTCCTGCTTACGCAAATGCGAAAATTTGTCGACGTCAGAGTTTCCATTTTAAAGCTCGTTCTTGAACCTCATGCTCGACACCCTCATCTGAATTCGGTATCCAATGCGACCCACACGTTTGCCCGAGCGAATCACAAACGAAGCGGCATTAAGTTCAAAATATCTGTCAAGTTTCCGGGGAGGGCTAACAGCTCATCGGTTCACAATGCGCCGCGCGAGAACGCGGCCAAACATGATTCTCTCTACGCGTAGGTGAAATGTCGAGGGGTCTTCCGCGTGCTCCCACCATTAGGCCATCTCCTAAAAGCGTAGTAACTCCGCGTGACGCGAGTTTATATTTTCTTGCTGATTAATCGCGTACCATCTGCGCGCGAAATCGAATAAACGCATAAGACATCAATCGTGCGGAACGGCGACTCGCGTGTAAACCGCGCCCGCGCGCGGGGCAACGAGACAAATTCCCGTTTTTCGTCGGAGTTGGAGCGGATCAGCGGTCGTACGTGGGTGGCGTGTTCAGTAATTCGTGAACGTCGCATAAAGATGCTCGAATTGCCACGTTGAATCGCCGGGTTTCGAAACCGGCTCGACTTATATCGGCATCGCGGACACACGTCGCAACTCCCGAATCCAAATCCGCCGTTCCCGACGAGCATCCCAGTTAATTACGCACAAAGCTCGTACTGCCGCCGTGTCATAATCCTCGCACAAAATGCATAAAGTATGAGCTTATTCGAGAAAATGCGATCTCAAAATTGTCGCGGACGGGAATTTAGACGCTTTTCAACATTATCACGCGGTGGACTTAGTGCCAACTTGTACATCGGCGCCTTTCGAAATTAGGCCAACTCGTAGCAACAATGTAGTCGAGAGCCAAGTTAAGACACACGGAGGCTTTTAACGAAATCGGACGAATATTATCATCCGCAACAAGCTGCGCCCGTTGTTTCCAAGATTACGAATATTTCGGACAGCATCAAATCAAATGAAAGACATCAGAATTTCAGAAACTCAAAAGTTAACATTTTGGACAACTTTTCTCTTTTGTGCGAATTAAGATTATAAAAAGATGTACAGAATATTATACATAATAAAATTATGTTCTTATAAAGAGTTAACAAAAAGTTAATAAAAATTTTCTCTCTATGTCTTTCTATCTCTCAGACGATTCTACGTTTTTATATTTTAAAAAATATATTAATATCCCCCCCCAATGTTTATATTAATATCCAATAAACTCTAAATGTGAGATTATTAATATGCGTATGACTACTCAGTGTTTCTGCGGACTTATTGCGCGGTGTAAATTTAGAGAAAGTTTAGAGCAAATCGGAGAATTGTCGTAGGGCAGTGCGAGGGAGGGTACACCTGCCATCGTGACAGGAATATACCTCGTCGCCTAATTTTCTAGGAGCACGCTATGCCACGGCTCGATAAACTTGTTTATTTCGCGGCGCCTGAGTTCATGATTCGCCAAAATATCATGACAGATATGTCATACGCGCTTCGCTCTCATTCGCTCTCACTATAATGGAACTTGACACTTTTATCTCGCGATATAATAAGTAACATTGCGCGGGAGTCAAAGACAGACAAGCGTTGTGTACTCCAAAATGTTGAGAACTATGTTAAAGACCACGGAATAACGAAGAATTATGAGCAGCATCCAATGGACGTGGGTGTTGTTACTTCCGTGAATTATGCGTGAAAATGCAATACATAGCTTATTTAATGAACATTTACAACCTATTTCCTAACATCAGGCATCTGACAAAATGGATTATAAGATGTACAAAATAAGGATATTCAGGATACTTATATGTATATATTTCTTTTGGAGTCTTCTATTGATAATTGATAATGATTGATAATTGCTATAGATATTTTAGCCTTCGTTAACTATTGAATTATTAAATTATTGAAATCTTTTTCATAAAAATATGTAATTAAGACAGTCATACATAGAATAAACAGATCTTTTGTCAGAATAATTTTAAAACTAATCAAAGCATTGTTAAAAATTTAATATTAGTAAAATCTTTAGCAATAAGATATGGCATAAATTAAAATCTTAATTAAGAGATGACTCCAGTTTCAAATTTTCGTCGAGAAGTCGCTAAACTTCTTCAAGGGAGTATTACAAGGTTCCATATGCGTGTAATGCCTTCTAATTATCGACATCCGGTAATTCGCGTATCCTCCTAGATATTTATGCGCTCTAAATATTCTCCAACACATATTTCCGTCATCTATCCACTTAGTTCTACCTAGCCTAATCCGCTTAAAAATATCTGAAAATATTTGTCGCGAAAATTGGCCGTCTCCATTCGTCGAGATGGCAAACGACTTTCGTGTCGACCAACGACTTAGAACGCAGCCCGGAAGGCAGCCAATTCGTCGCTACAGTTTACCGCTCGCTAGCATACAATGACGCTAACAGGAAGTAGATAATGGGAAAGCTTATCGCCAAAATACGTGCCAGATCACGAGCGAAACCGTGCTTGTTGCTTAATTTCATTAATTTGTCATACGATTTTGTAAATATTGCAGTCGATCAGGCATGTTTATCGTGACGTTCAGCAGTACATCAACCTTCCGAACAATTACGTAGATATCAGAAGAAATCAGTTCATTGGCACTCGATAGCATTCAATGGCACTGACGTCGATCCGCTCAATAGAATTACCGGAGAAGAACGTAAGGTTATTCAATCATCTTTCTGGCACGTTGCAACCGCGGTCAGTCGCCAATTCATCATGCAATCAATCATATTCTTGACCGATAGATGTGTAAAAAAAATTGCTTCCTGAATCCTTTGACATACATATTTTTAAACCAAAAAGGAGAATTAAGAATAAAGTTAGGTGCACGCACGTCTAAATATATTTTTATAAATATTATTTATATATTTCTCTAAAAAGAATATTTTCTTAGAAACATTGTTACAAAAGTTTTGTAAAAAAAAGTAAAAAATTAGATATGCCCTACAGTTGTTTACATCTGAAAGAGTAAAAACGAGATTGCGTCATCTTCGCTCGGTAGTCCTAAAGCGTTATAATCCAAGAAAGCTGGAGCGACAACCGTTTCTCCAAAATGGCTCGTGAAAAAGGAAGCAGTGAAGGTGGTATTTCGTTTGGGTACCATCCAGGTCATCCTCCGGACGACGTACTGCGGACGAGAGTGGATAGGCGGAGGAGGAGACGAAGAAGACGAGTAGAAGAAGAAGACAGTGAAAGTTCTTAGCGGACAGAGACGGTTGACAGAAGCAACGGAGTTAAAGAGGCTGGACTGATCTCACGTTGGGCTCATTAAGGGCTACAACAGCCGCGTCGCTTCCTAGACTCCTCGCCAAGTCCACGCCAAGTGTCGTCATATCTTGTCTAATCATCGTTTTTCATCTCGGATTCCGTTGTTGTTCCATTCGTGGAGTCTCGTTATTAGGTATATATAGGGTGTTTCGTCGGTAAAATGGTGCCAGAAGATTTCTAATTCCTGCGCCGCGCTGTTTATGATCCAGATTCATTTAGAAAGATTTGGAATTTGAAATATTAAAGTATCAAGCATCCATGCCTACTTAATTTTACTCGACAAGATTGACTAACTGGACATCAATAATAAAAATAAACGATAAAATAAAATTTCGCATCATATAACAAAACAACTCCTGTAGAATTTGTTTTTCACAGAAGCTTAAAATTTCATTGTTTTGATATATTGAAGAGAGATCTCCTACAAATTTTTCCTACGTATCTTCATCTAATTAATGAGCAAGAGAACTTTGTAACAACGCGAATTAGCGTGATGAGTCGCTGATGATCTTTGCCGCTCTTGCCCGCTGCAAAAGGCACTCATTCCGTTCTAAGTATAGCGAATGATGAACGACGATAAGACAACGGCGACGTCTAACCCAAATGACGGCCACCGCATCTTTTGACAAGTACGTGCAATTTGCAAAACGTCGCGGCGCCGAAAAATCACCAACAGCCTCGATTAACGCGAGACGACAATGTAATAGGTGTGACCGAACAACGTAAGAACGCGTCGCGTCGAACCGCTGAATCAACACAGATACGTTCCAATGATGCAAATTGGACGGGAACAGCCGGACGTCGCCGGTGGTCGCGCGTAATAGCTACGCGATCTAATTTCGTGTGCCATCCAACTCACTGACTCACTTGGCACATATACGCAACAGCGTATTCTTTTCTTCACTTCTGTTTCGTAGAAAATACTAGAGGATAGTCGGATCTCGCGCGAAAGCTGGCGGAAATCTTTTCGCATTTTCCGAACCAGAGAAGCAGACGAAAAATAATAAAGATCCTCAACGTCTAGCTAGAGACTCGGAGATTTCAAAGGCCTCTCTCGAACAGAATCTGAACGCCGTTGTTAAGATAGTGATTTCATTTTGTGATGCGGAAGATATCTGTTGGAGAGCTTCTGTCGAGATATTGTAACTGCGAAGGTCATTTAGGGAGTCGGTGGATTTGAGGAAGTCGTGAGATAGGAAGAGCAACGTCACCTTCAGTTCAGTGGTATCGTAAATGAAACAGAGACCTCTGCGGAGATGAGGCGGGTGTGCAGCACTGGTGATCCGTTTATTTTTACAGCAATGCCAGGGTGAATGCTCCGCGGAATGTTTAGCTTCGGCACATCGGATGCGCGCACAGATGCACGCGCATCGCACTGTACGTAGCATATCTATATACCGGATCGCCGCCGAATTTCATTGGCGTGCGTAATAAATAGGGTGATTCACGCCGCGCGATACCATTCACAACGCGTGCGGAAACGTTCGGGACTCAATGACAAAATCGAACGTGCCGAATTGCGGAAAACGAAGCTATAGCTTATAGATAAGGAAGCGTGTTTGCAACGCTTCTATTTTACTTCTTATTTCATTCCAAAGATTTCCTGTTGAAATCCATATTGTTAATATGAAAGTAAACCTCGGTAAGGTTTAAATATACATAGTCGATAGCTTATTGATGGAAATTAGTAAGAGTTATTTGAAATAGTCTCTATTATTCAGTCATAATACTAATTTCAATTTAAATAATGATCACTAGTTTGATTTTTGGACTAAATGTGAACAAATGATGGAATTGGAATCTACATATAGTTACAAAAATTGAATTTACGGTCAATAAAAAAATTTATTATTTATTTTTAATTTTACAAAGTGAACAATAGAAAACAATTATTTATGGACAAATGTGAATAAATTGTGGATAATCAAATTCCTTATCAATTTTGTAAAAATTCACATTTCGCGATGCAACTTTACAGATCTGAGTTAGAGCGCAGATTTTTGCGTCTATTTCATGTATTATTTTCATATTGATAACAATCTCAGATATGAGAAAAATGCAAGGGAAGTACGTATAGATAAAACGCATACTATATACATATATATACGTCTAAGCCGACTGGATTCGGGGTTGTCGGTCCATTAGCGATGTTTTGCGCGAGCAAAGTGCGTGCGCGCACAGCTGTTACAGCGTAAACTACGCTTGTATCTGCCAAGAGCAACAGAAGAACGCGGCGCGTGTGCATCCAAACGAGAGGCAGAAAAGACTACGGGGAAAGGAAGACGGCGGATATTACGTTACTCTATTGGAATCAATCGACAACGGCGTACACCGTTAAATATACGAGTCCAACGTCATATTTCGGAGGGATTACTCTCATTCTATGCCACCGTCATAAACAAGCCTAATCGTGACGACGGAAATAGCAAGCTCAAAACGCGTGGCGCTTGCTGTCAAAACGAAACAGAAAAGTACTGTTGTTTAATACGGTTTAGAAAAAACATACGTTTCAACGGTCGTAAAAAGAACGATGATTAATGCTTTATTGCATCTTGCGTCTGTGTGATTCATTTTAAGCCTTCAATTCTTTCTATTTATAATTTTAATTGTCGAGAGCATTTCCTTTTTTTATTATTTAAGCACATAATCCGCTATTCATTAAACTTTGTATTTATGCATGAATACAAAAAATGACGTTTGGATATAACGTTATTTTAATATAAAACATTATATAAACGATAAAATTCGATAAGCAATGTGTGAATGTATTGCAATAACATTATTTATATTATGAACACATTATTTATATTATACAGCCGACTACATTTAACATTCGCATTAGTCTTCCGATTTCATGGGATTATTTTCGTGGTAGCAACTGTTCCAATTTATATTTCGCAACTTCCATTAGGCGTATCATTATTTCTGTTGCCACGACGACTGCGATTTCAATTGCAATTTTCACCTAATAAAACCGGATAAACTGCCTAACTTGATACGGCAAAAAAAAATCATTTTCTTAAACGTGTTAGTAAGGTTTTATGCATATGCAAAACTTAATGTAATTTTATATATATTTCTTTCATTCGTTATTGGGCAATATTGAGTCAATAATACACTTTGTACACTTAATACACTTCTGTTAACGTTGTGAGAGTGGATCCGGGAGTCCGTAAATGCGATGGGTGATTCGCGAAAGATGCACGTAATCGCGACGACGTAATGCGTAAGCCTGTAACCACGCGTGCGTGTGTAGGCGTTCGTACGTAAGACTTCCACTCAAAAACGTCAGTATGGTAGACGTGTTAGCACGTATACCCGGCCGTCGTACGAGAAATAAATCCATAGGTGTGAGGGTGTCGCTGCCGTTTGGAGTCCGGCCAGAAAACGGAAAAGAGGTGGAGCAGAGAGGGGGGGGGACCCACCGCCTACGTTTCGCGCATACCGTGCCGATAAATAATCGAAAGAGTCGTCCAGAGCCGCGAGCTGCCAAATTCCCATCCCGCGAACGATCCGTCGCGAATCCCCCGAGAATCGGCCACGCTGGATGGGATTTTTGTCGTCCACAGATATCACAAAAATGAGCCAAACGCGTGACAGTAACGACAGAAACAACCGCCGGCGATGATAATGACAGCAGCTGGATAAAATTGATACACGGTCCACCTGTTAGCGCACGCGTTCGTAATCTCAACTAGGCTGGCCTAGATTTATAACGTTTACACAGTAAACCCGAGGTCGCTTAAAAGAGTTGCTCTTTAAAAGCCATTTAAATCTATGCTGATGTGGGCGGCAGCGCCGCCCGTCAATGTCCCGAAATTTTTAGACCTACTTTCATAATATTTGGACGCGGCATTCTTTCCTGGCTCTGCTATTGACTACCGCTGGCCGAGCTGGAACGTCGGTTTTAGGAAACGATTAATCACGATTTGTACCCCGACTGCGCACGCGTCTCGTAGGCCGTGCTCCGAGCAGAATGAATTTGTGTCCGATCTATTGTCAAGATTGGCCAATGGGATATTCAACGCAGTCAGGCTTAAATATAGCCCGTGTTTTCCATCGACAGCTGCTCGACCCGATGTTTATGAGCCATTCGCGTATCTACGAATCACTTTTATACCGTCGTGAGATGGGCGCTAGACTCCGCGCTGCAGCAGCGTCCAAAAATTAAACTCCAAAAATCAGACGTACATCAAGATAAAAAACACCGTGTCCCGAGAGCGCTATAACAATCACCATAGCAGCTGAGTAATTGTTATGAATTTACAGAATAACGTGCGATGATGTGTGTTTATGCAATAGCGCGAAGCTGTAAAACTGTAGTTGGAAGGCGCTGGCCATAAATCGAAAAAAGCAACGCGGATTACGAGCAACATGTTCCCGCGAGGAAGATAAATTTAGATTGAGATTTATCGATCGTCTCGTCCGACTCAGACGATCTGTCCCGTGATCACGCGATTGTCAACACCCACGAGAGTCAACAATTTTATACTTATTGACCGCAAATTCGGTGACCATCATGAAAAAAGAGAACGTAAAAATAAGTTTCGCGTTACGTAACCGTGCGATCAGAAGCAAGGAAATAAAAAAAAGTTCGTCCGATAGAACGAGAATAGAATTTCGCTGTCATTCGATTACCATTTTTCTTTGAAATACGAGAAAAGGTGGATGTAAATGGACGATATATTACGCGCTTGGTATGAGACAAAACTTAAGCATGTAACCTTCAACTTTTTCAGCAAGATCACATCATCGTTTCTATATTCGCGAAACGAGCTGATTCGTTTGTTTTATTCATGGGATGTCGACATAAAGTTTTTGACAAGCACATCCAAGATGAAAGTTAAATAAGTTTGCAGAAACATGTGTGATTTTAGAAATTAGAATTATCAAAAAAAAGAATAGCTTCCAGAAAAAAAATTTGAAATTTCAGCTTTAAAAAATTTTATGGATTAAAGTACATATAATCTTATATGTGAGAGTTGATTCAGTTTACCGGATTCCATAATTAGCACAGCTAATTAGAAAAGCGTATACTTGATCAGAAGAAAAAGTGTCTTCACGAGAGTGAAAAGAAATGTTCGGCTTTTCAAACATCATATATCATCATGTTCGGCTGAAAGCTTTCTGGCTTAGATTTCCGACTATCAAAAAAATCGATTTAGTGTACATTCTATATATATATATATAAATAATTAATTCTTCAAAGTACGGAAATACCGTTCATTTGTCATCCCCATGAAGTTTCTTCTTTGGAACGATAGTCTCCTCCCTAGTTAAATAATGATATGCATTTTAAACTATGCCGCTTGACACTTGCGGTGAATGTCTGGTTGTACTTTGCAACGATGTTTATTAAACTACCAACAGATGCAGCAGTAAAGAAAGCGAACGCGTTCCCGAGGTAAAATCGTTGAGGAAAGTAAGTAGGTCAATACCAGGAATCGGAGTGATCGTTAGCATACTTGTAGGGTTTAGTGTTTACAGGGGGATTTAATCGCAAAAGAAATTCAAATAAACTACCAATCCGGCACTAAGATTTTGATTTCAAATCTGACTTTTAAAATAGCTGCTATATTAAAAGCTCGCTTGGATGACCATTCGCGTGTAAACATCACGTAATATTCTTCCGGAATTTCCGGAAAACTGTGATAAAATCACGGTGCGATTGGTATGCAAAAATCGATGGCTAGTACAGGTGGACAATCGTCAAGCGTCTACAGATAAGAGGGTGAATAACCGTGGGTAAAAATACTAGCAGAATGGAGTGCAAGAGGTGACGGGAAAAAAAGGGTAAGACGAAGACAGAGGGATGAAGAGAAAAAGTGAGGAAGAGAACAAGATGAGTAGAGAGGGAGGAGTGCGGTTGGACGTGGTCGCCGCCCGATCCGGAATGCGCTTTGCGCATTCATTCGTCTCGGTCTGCCTCAAGCCTGGTCCAAATGTCCGGTTGCAGTCGTGGAATAAATGACCCACAAATAAAATAGTACTATCCCGATTGGTATCCCTTACATTCGTGAAAAATCTACTACTTTCCATCGATTTTTAACGTGGAAAATCAAGTCAAATTGCCTAACAGTTACATGATAAACACATAATTCACAAATTTATGATTTGCTATCATAGTCAGCCTTATTTTAGCCTTATTATTAGAATTCTCCATTTCTCAGTTTTATTACGCCTTTCATTACAACTTAAAAAAATATATCAAGACGTTTTCCGTGCGCAATGTGACATTTAGTGACGAAATCAAATAAAGAGTCGAGTCGGAATGTTGCTTCGTTCGGCAAGTAACTTCGCCGCTTGACTTACATACTCATCGACTTCGCGTAAAACTCGGCGTGACGAAGCGACGTTCCGTAACTCTCACACGAACACAATAACAGTAGGGGGTTAATGGGATTGAAACGCAATCTCAGCTCAAACGTAACACTCTTTATTAGTCGACACAGATGTTAGTCGCAAGCGATCGAGATGTGTTAAGGGTCAGCGAGGTAACCACTCATCATGACGTGTTGCAGTCCAGCTAGCCACGCGTACCGTACCGTCACAGTGTTTACAGCGCTTTGCCCTCGGCTCAGGCATTCTGCGGTGACCTCGTGATCTCACCGATATCCCATCGTCGCTTTATGCACTTCGCGCATAGACACGCACGAGCGCGCACATTCACATGCACCCACACTCTCTCTCTCTCTCTCTCTCTCTCTCTTTCTCCCTTTCTTTCTCTTTCTCTCGCTCCCTGCACTTCTCGCGACGAATTATTATCCTAGATAGACACAAGAGAAAATTGTCTTGACACGCAGCCCGCAGCCGTATTACATGAACTATCCGCGTTGATCATCGATTATCGATCGCGACACCGAGGATTATCCTCGGTCGTCCACGTTCCCGCTCAAAGTTGCGCTATGCTTCATCGAGCATCGCTGAGAAAACAGATTAATATAATTTGAGGCACTCAAAGCTTTGGCGATGTATATTGCTGTAAGCAACAGTCCGCGTTTCAAGAGAGACTTTCTGGACTTTCTGCGTAACGGTTTACAGTTCACATTCTCTGGCGCCACGAGATGAGAACGAGACGGCACTAAATGTGGCAAATCTTACTAATTAAAATGATTAACGTTCGATTAGGAATAGATGTTTGTGTTGACGACGCACGCTTCCTGTGCGTGCATTTATGTACAATTTTTCGAAAACAGCCGCCCACTGTTTTCGCCGCGATCGAGATTAGAGGGAATGCAGCTTCATCTGTCTGTGGGAATGGTACGTTGTGCTTCATACGCGCGGGACAAGATCGCACTTGTTAAGAATCAACCCTTTTTCGACTTGCCATCTTGTACGACTCGGCTTCACCTCGCACTTTTCTCTTACATCGTTCCGCCCGTTCCTGTCTACGTGTTTCGATCTCTCGACACGCGATCACCGTGCCGCCGTGCCGCCTCGACGATCAGAGACCCGACATGATGATCGATCGAACGATTAAGCCTCGAAAGAAATCTTCGAAACAATGTCCGTCCTGACTTTCCGTCGCGCGGATGACCGTCTCTTATTCCTACCTACACGGATCTCCAGACAATTAAAAACTTCCACCGATAAGAGTATAACTGTGGCACCGCTGATAGCGATAACATAAAAGAATGATAAAGAGATCTTCCTATGAGCGATACTGATTTTCCTCTTCCTGCTTTCGTATCAATCACACGATGATCGATCGCATTATCTGTAGTCTTTTGTGTAGCGTTCGACTCATGACACTGTGACTCATCTCCGTATCGGCCTGGGTATCAATGTACCACCGAGAGTCCGAAAAGTCGCTCAAGGATCGTAGACAAGGATTTCGGCGGGCGGAAGTGTGTTCACATCGCGAGGTGGAGGGCGTCGTCTAGGTCACCGTAGTAGCGCTTCGCAGCCATGTCACACGCGCACTGACGGACATCCGACGTACCGACGCCGACGCCGACGCCGACGCCGGGACGCTTGCCTTCGGTCGGACTCGGTCCACCATCTCGGGAAGCATCGGGATACCCATGCTGGCATCGCGCCAACGTGCGACCAGGCTGGCTCGATCGATTCCTCGGTGGAAGGCGTTAACGCCGCCTTACGAAATCTCGTGGCGCGCTTTTACGAGATAGCGAACGTGTCTTGAAGATCGCGAGTCAAATAACGCGAGCCACTGTCATTTGTAATTATTTTTCATTAAAAGAGTTTCGGTAATTTAGATATGATAATATAAGATAATGAAAAAGCTGAAACTATAATCAAGATGAAATTGATAGATTGAAATTTATGGCATTTCGGGCCGATTTTTCCGACTTCTGGTAAGCTGACTCTGCTAACTAATAGTTAAATCATACATCTGAACTTGTCTAATTTGAAGATAAAACAACAAAAAACGACAGATATGATTTAACTATTAGGGCTAATTTCATCAACTACGGTTACTATAGAATTATAGATTAACCGAGGGTTAAAGTTAGCAGAGTGGACAATAGATATGAAAATTTTGTTATATTTATAACTTGAAATTTCAATGGGTATATCTATTGGCTACTCTACTTTAACTGTCGGTTAATTTAACCGACTGATTGGTGAAATTGGCCTTAGCTTTCCAAGAAGTTGGAAAAACCGGCTCTCAATGTGCTATTATTTAATGAAAATAAGATAAAAATTAAGTCTCAAAGAAATTTGTAGAGAATTTAAAGTATTACAATATTGATCAATTTTTTGCTATGAGAAAATAATATTGCGGAAGAAAGAAGCAACAGTGGATAAAATCAAAGTGTCTTGTAGAATTGTAGAAATACTATAATTCTAAGAAGTCTTTTGCTATACAATGTTGCGAAAGAAGAATAACGGACAAGTGAAGAAACGAAAATATGGATCTTTCCCCAAAAAAAAAAAAAAAAAAAAAAAAAAAACAAAA
>VBVR01000234.1:0-48837 GCA_011638315.1 Tetramorium parvispinum | reverse complement strand
AGAAAACAGATTCGATCGATCGAATCGTCTTCTCGTTGACTATTATTGTGCTTCGTCACCACGGACACATGAAAACGAACGCGAGTAAATGATTTACGAACGACAATGACGTTCACGACAATAACCGTGCCAAAAGCAGTCTCGCGTGAGACTTTCCTCGAAACGCGGTTCACGACGATTAGACGAACACTCGTTAAAGTCCCATCGTATAACATGCGCGTCAGTCAATGTGGCTCGTTGAGAATTCGATGGCTTCTTACGAAAAACAGAGCGGGATGAGAGCGACGAAACGAGGGGGAAGACAAAGAAGAGTGCAAGGTGTTACGCGATTCGTAGTGGCGGAGTGGGCGTCCATCTCGTTTCATCTCGGCGGGAGAGTGACGTCACCGTATGCTGGTATAAAGGAGACTCTAAAAGCGAACAGATGGCCTTTATAGTTGACCATAGATCCGTGCGCCGTTCGCCAATGTACCGATCATACTTTACGGAATCGCGAAAAGCATATGCACTGCCATTATCATGCTCGGTTTACATCGCCGACATCGGGTGAGCGAGAGGACGATTTGAAAAGTGACGCTCGTTAAAATCTACCACCGACCTTCTACAGCGCAAACTTACGTAATCCAGGCATGGATGATCGCGCATCTAGAACATCTGTATGTACTTGCTGATCTTACAATAACACGACGTTAGTTACACCGACACGACCAAATCTTTCTCGCTCTCTTTCGCTTCGTAAGGCTCGCGAAAAGAAAGAAAGAAGGTACGAAAAAGCCTTGTAACTTGAACGGTATAAAGCACGAAGAAAAGTATACGATGTGTATGTACCTATACGTCTACCAATCGGCCACCAAAGGGACTGCATTTTTATACCGGGCTTAATTCCCGTTGCAATCGCGAATATTGTGTACGTCGTACGTCAGCGTCAAAAAGCGCGGTTAAGTGCGATCGTTAAAAAGGGTATCTCGTAACTGAGTCGAGTAAGCGGGGACTTTTTCCAGTATTATTTCTTACGACCGGCGGACAGTTTAAATGAAAAGATCCCGGAGAGAGAAAGAGATATACCAGGATGAGAAGAAGAACCGGGAAAAGAAGGAAAGAGAGAGAGAGAGAGAGAGATACAGAAAAGAGAAGAGAAAAGTTTTATCGTGCGGCCAACAAATAAACGAGCAAGCGCCAGAACGGCGTGGAGAACAAGGAGGAAAAAGAGACCGCGAGAAAGTAACGAAAGTACATTTTATTGAGTTCTGGGTGGCTGTGTTGCTCGGCGCAAGAACGTACCTTACAAGTTAATAAATTTCGGAGTTTCCTTCGTGAGAGAGCAACGGCACGTACCTTCGCCGCCGCTTTTATCCCAGCGCGACGCGCTACAGAGATTTCACGTTACCGCGAAATAACGCGTCGACTCCTTTACTAAATCGCACTCCCGAGATAGCGTACCTTACCGGCGAATTAATAAAAACAGGTCGATTCACGTAAATCAAGCGGCCAAGTATCACGAGTTACGACCTAATGTGCCGTAAAGGTGGCGTCAGCCGTATCAAAACGCGTACGAAAGCTGCGACTTCGACCCCAGCGTGAAATGAACACGCCGCGAAGAATGCAGACTGCAAATGTCTGATTGCTGTATTTTTCGATCGGCACGTGTGAGAAAAAAGAAATTACTTTCAGGAGGAAAGAAAGAGAGAAGGAAGAAAATAACTCTTTATTCGAGCACAGTGATTACAGCGCTCGTTCTCTCCCTTCTTCTTACGTTCACGGGTCAACGGCGATTACGTCGTCGTGTTTGCTTTTCGAGGAGATACACGGTGGCTCGAATCTTCGCAAGGACAACGGGCGCGCTCAGACGAACGCTTAAGGTAACCGGTGCACAAGAAGCATTGCCTAACGGTTACTACCAAACGGCCTAGAACAGCCTTCGGTGGCTGCGAGTACGCAACGGCTGACCAACCAGGGCGTAGAAGGCGGTTACTACTTAAACCGTCGTCGGTTACCGTGTCACGCTTCGTTAAGCGTCTCTCTTCCTCTCTTTCTCTCTCACGAAGAACGGGTCGCGCAAAGCTACCAATGAAGCGTAATAACGGTCGGCGAGCGCGACGAAAGGATACTAACGAAAGGCGATTAATTAGGCGAGCTCTGTAAAGTTTCCGCGGTCTTTCAGTCACTGTAACGAACCACGGACGTTTTACACTAAGCGGAGCGCGCGTAAGTAAATTTCGCGGGAGAGTCGGAAGCGCTGAACGCTCCTCTCTTTTGTCTTCCTCTCTGGTAAACGAGCAACAGCAGGACTAAAGAGCCTTAACCTAATTAAGGAAGACAACCCAGGTGTAAATCACGCTGCCAGGGAGAAAGCGATGACGAGAGATAAGGAAAGGCGCAGCGTAAATTTATTTTTCACCTTTTCTTGCATTTCTCCGTGGTCATGCTTTCTTTCTTTCTCTTTTCTTTACGCGTTGTACATCGCATTGTAGCTTTACGATGTGCTCCGAAGATTCGTTCGAAGGAGACTCGAAGGAGAACTGATTTTAAAGTTAAATTAAATTCACACGCGGAGAAATGTTTGTGGAATTAAGCAGAGATGAGATAACTAAAGACCGTTTTGGAAATAATTGATGGAAATAATTGGAAATTCTTGATAATATTGAAAACATCTTAAAAATTCCAAGTCCAGTCTCATATACAAAATTCCAGTGAGATAATTAGCGATCAGTAATTAGCATAATTAGCAAGAGTAATCTGCAATGTTAATTAAATTCGATCAAAACCACATTATAACGTAATTTAAAATATGGGTCATATATAATAAACATATCTGTGTGTTTCCAAAATTTCGAGTCGTCCGCTTATTTACGGACACGAGTCGCGCGAGGATCTTCTCACGGATCTCTTAATTTTTCGCGTCGCGACAGCAAACCACGCTCATCGCTTCCGGACGCGTGCGATCATCCTTCTTCTGCGCGGGGAGACTCCGTTTTTTCTTTCTTGAACGATTAATAAATTCTCCGTGGCTTTGCCTGCTCGCGCGCGTCGGTACCACTCGAGAGAGTTCGAGATTCTCGAGGATTAATGTACCGCGAGGATTTATGTGCACGATGTCGAGTGCAACTAGGTCATAATAGCGCTCATTAAACCTACGTAAGGTTCACCTCCACGCGTGCGTGCGCGTGTGGTGCTTTCACCATTTCATAGCCACGCACACGGATACGCGAGATGTTTTCTTCGCGTCGCGTGGGAGGGCCGGGCGTTGCGAATGAAAAAAAAAGAAAGGGTTGAAGGCGTAAGAAAATACGACAGGGTCGTAGATAGTGCAGAGGGGGGGTTTGAGAGAGTGCGGAAAAAGGACGAGGCGAGAGACAGCACCGAAAGAAACGAAGTAGAGGCACGCGCAGACAAAAATACGACGATCGCAGGAAACGGTGAATCAAACGGACAGCAGTCGACCGTTTCGAGGGTGTTTTTGTAACGATCACGGCTCATCCCCTGCCCTTCCATCGCTGTTACATCCATGAATAAATTGTTTAGTACAGATAACAAGAGTAAAATTTTCAATATCACAGTATTTAACTAAATTTTATTTTTGTTTATTATTCATATATTGAAATTCTTGAGTTAAATAAGAAGAATCTCTTTACGTTAATATAATTATCTCACTGGAAAATTTGTATACTATAAATTTATAAGAATTTTTATATTAAATTTTGGAAGATTTAAAAATTTAAGCATACATTCCTAATATCATTATTAAACATCAAGTATTTAAATTTATTCAGAATATAAGATTTTTATGTTTCAAGTTAATAGACGCCCTAACTATAATTGCTGCTGTAAATTAACTTTGTAGTAAGATAAAATAATCTTAATCCTTCCCACAATTTCCCTTATATAGGTAGGTTTGGCAAAAATCTTGTTCCTAACAAGCGTGTTCCCACCGGAATTCAAGTTCACCAAATTCGGTGAATTGGTAGAAGTGAGATGCAATCTAATTATGATTTCATTATCTTCTATCTGTAAGTATATTTAAACACGAAATTATATATGAAGTTGTTTCATCAAATTAAATTCTTTTCGTGACATAATCTAACAGATCTAAAAGATTTTCTTCGAAAGAATTCAACAGCATCGCGGAAGCGTATTTAACATTAAAAATTAACAATATTTTTAAAGTTCGTTGCTGCATTAAAAGAGCAACAATTTGTCACATTTTCAAATTTTACGAGTAGATATAAGAATAATCCTTGTGCGTAAAACCCTTTCAAAAATTTCAACTCGAACCGAAATCATACCGGTTCTGATTTCTGATCAGACAAGTCTTAGCGATCTGTCGCGATAATAAGAGATGAAATTACATAGTCGTTATGCGCGTTATCAGCTTTGCTTGTCAAAATCTATACGCATATATATATATATATATATATCGCCGGGATTTCGAAAGATATTACACGTGGGGGCGTGAGAAAGGAGCGTGTGAAAGTGCGACAGGTTATCTCTTGATATCTTGCGGCGCAGTCGGGACTAATTTTATATTTGGTGGAGCGACACGTGCCTTTCCCGTAATTACGGGGACGTCAGTCAATCGCCGCATCGAGATACCCGTCGAAGACTCGATAACATCTTGATCGCCGTCGGTGGGTACGATTTCGGCATATATTGAACGAATCGATCAACAGAAAATTTCGTGCAAAGTTCAGACGTATTGCTTTTAATGGAAAAAAAATTCCAAGCGACGAATAGAGACTTGCATTACTTATAAGAATCACAGTTTCATAGAAGAGAAATATGATGTAAGAAAAATGTCCAACAATGACGCACCATCTGTACAGCTTTTGGGTACCAAGGTGAATATAGAGTCAAGTTAGATGAGACATCATTTCGCGGTATATGACGCTTTGTTGATTATAGAACACAAGAAGGTGCTAAACACTTTCGGCAGCCAGATATACTTGTAGCGAGTAGGTCGGGCCAAAAGTCCGAAATAAAGCGGCAGCCAGACGTCGCCGTGGCAATATAATGCCGAGATTAATTTCTCACGAGCCGCCCTCTCAAATACGAGTGGACTATTATCCGCGCGCGACATCACGTCAACGACCGAACATTCAGCGCGTTATGAAGACTCGAATCCGCTAAACCGTGACGAAATTTTCCTAATTGTATTCGCGAAACAGCATATTGTAATATATAACAAACAATAGTTCCCTCTAACACATATAACTAATGTACTAAATTCATTCCATTTGACAGTTGCATATTTATTGCATAAAATAAACAATTTTATTCAAGTTATAAAATCTATAAATAATTAATTTTCATGACTTTAAAAAATAGAGAATTATAACAAAGCACGGAACAGCAATTATAAAAATGGTTCGTCAGAATTCTTCATTGACAACTGTCATACGGAAAATTGGAGGAAACATTAATAAGCATACAGCGCGAAAAAAGCGCAAATCTAGATGAGCATCCCGCGGTCTTTGCCAAAAATACACGCGCGATCACGAGCGAGTATCCGAGATCACAGTTTCACTGACAAAACCCATCAATTTTTTAACGCCGACCACCCCAGGGTAAGATTTTGCTGCGCATCGCGATACGCTCCAATTTTCCATGGTGCATCGTTCGGCGCATGAATTCCGGGTCGGTGTCGGCGCGGATTTACGATCGCCGCCCGATTTAGAGGCGCGCGCCAGCGGCAAAACTAATTGCGGCAAAACGATCTGCGTCCCCGAATGAGGGTGAGCATAAAACGACGAGACGCACGAAATGCACGAGTGACAGAAGGAGGAAAAAGGGTGAGAAAAAAACGACGGTATGGAAGTAACGATAAAAACGGAGTGAGAGAACGCCCGCGACGTGACTGCGTGGCGAACAGCGCGCCGCGCGAGGATCGACGCTGCTTCTTCTTTTCACTCTCTCGCGTCGTATTTAAACACCGACGGTTATTACGAGAGACAGACAGTTCCCAGAGTGGACAAAGTGGTGCTATAATTCAGGAAGAATTCATGACTAACGTGCGCGCCTTGTCAAACCTTGCGACATCCCTCTTGCATATTACCGTACACCGAGTATCCTTTTTAACGATTTCACGTGTGTAAAACGCGCATCTTTCTTAAACGACCGATCTTTACTTCCTCTTCGCGCGCATACGACGCGAACGCGAGAGGAAAGCCACACGGAGTTGTCAAGCTGCGATGAAATTAATACGTCGCACTCGTGTGTTTCGACGATTGCAATGACAGAGAAGGCGCGATTATGTTCTTCTCGAGCGTCTTAGACGGCTTATCGACAACGTCGGAAATTAAGTAATTCTCGCGCCGAGCGATACCGCACGGTATAACTCACGCGCTCGGAGAAGGCGCAGCGCCGTGCCGCGCTCGTGGTCGTAAATAATCGCAGTCTCGTAAAGGATAATCACGAATTGCATCATTACAAATGATCCCAGTCGAGTTGTGCATTACCAGAAGCGGTTTCTACGTCGCAGGATTTAAGAGCTATCGAGCCTCGCACCGAAGTAGCGGCCTCGCAAATTAATCGCCGTGAAGGAGCTCGGAAGTGAGGAGGGAGAAGAGAGAGAGAGAGAGAGAGAAACGCGAAGAGACGGGACGAAAGGAAACGTGGAAGCAAGAAGGACGCGATGCCTGCAGGAGACGAGGATGCGTTTCATTCAGCCAAGAGCGAGAGAAGGGCGAGATGAGGCGGGTGGATGCGTATCGCGAGTTATTTTCGGATCGACCCAGATATCGCCGACGTATTTTCTTGGACGACGCTTTAAGCTGTTTCGGGTAATTAGCGAATCGAGTCGTGGCCACGAGTACTCAACGCCTTATTGTCCTCGAGGTGCTGCTCGAGACCTCGTTTGCTTTTGATCTGGTGACCGCGGCGTGGCGTGGCGTGGCGTGGCGTGGCGTGACGTAATGGTGCAGCAGCATCCACTCGCCGCATGAATATACACTCTTTCTCGCACTCTTCTCAACATCATCTACTCGACGTCTCCAGAACATTAACGGACTATATTCATTATTGTAATATGATGAGGTACGATGACTGGCTCCGTTATCTCGGTATGTGCGAGTGGTAGAGCGATATAAGTGAAATATATAACCAAGTTAAAATTTCGATAATATAAATTTTTTTATATAACTGAGAATTATCAATCAAAATTAGAAAATACAGAATTAAAATTAAAATTGATCAAAACTGCGATTAAAATTTTATTCTCAACGCTTTCGGAAGTAAAATTTTAAACTAAGGTACGAAAAAAAATCGCTTCATATTTTCTCGTTAGCTTAATTATTTTGATATATCATAACATTTTTTAATCTTCTACCTTCATAACATCATAAAAAGAGAGCGAAATAAATGACTTTATCGCATATTAATGTGAGAAAGTGCAAAAACTGAATTTTTGATGCATAACATTATAAAACTGTCTTTGTCGCTAATAAAAAGATATAAGATATTAATTTATAATCTTGCAAGAATTCTCACGAGTCTAAAGAAGCACGTACGACGAGTGTGAACGTTCGTTATCGGATTAATTTTTTAAACGCGCTTCAGAATGTCGGGGCCTATTTATCGAAAGAGACGAAGCGACGTCGTTCGCAAAGGCAGGGTGGCACTTAAATTCGCGGCAACGGCGATAAATTCGTCGCTTGTAAGCGACACGTCGGACCGTACGGACATAGCGACCCAGCTGTTTTTAATATCTTCTTGGGGAATCTAACGCCACTAAGTGCACTGGCTTATGGTACCGCTATGCAAGTCTACGGGAGTTCGACGAACTCTAATTTTGTGAAAGAATGTTCAAGCGAAAATCCGTCAAACAGTCAAATCTGACTGTTTGATATAAAGTTAAATTCTCTAATTTTTACACCTTCTCTGCACAATATGTCTCATATTAAAGACTAATTACGGCAAAAAATTGTGACAAAAAAATTTCAAAACAATGCTATAAATATCTCAATAGCTTTCAAATTATAAACAAAGTTCTGATATATGTGTATTGATTTTTGATTAATATAATGTTGTATCGCTTTGTATTTTTCACAGTTTTAAATAAAATTTATTTACTATTGTGCAAGTAGTGTGAGAAACAGTTAAATAACGAGAAATTATATATCAACATTTATATTTAACACTATACTTATTTTGTAACGCGCCAACATTTGTTATTGTATGATGTACAGTGCGTTGTTAATAAGCCGCTTTATATTGTAAAAATTCGCGTGGCGAGATTCGAGTTACAACAGTGAGCCACGACCTCGTATTACTTCTTGAAACACGGTAGTAGCAAGTTCCAAGAGAGAACGCGATTCTTGTCTACGAATAATTACAGTCATCGGAGTACGCGAAGAGTAAACTCATATGATTCGTAAGTGTAGAACGCAAATAAACTTGATTAAAGTGAATACATCGCGCGACAATTATTTATCTCAACTAAAAGCTGAAGTGGAACATGTGAATTATAAGTTTTGTTACGATATAAATATGATATGTGCATGTGTTAATTGTACCTTCAGCAAAATAAAAATTCGAATTTATTATATCATATATTCCTGTTGCAAAATGTAATTACCTAAAATTTACAATACACATTAAACGTATCATAGTATTTGATAAAAAGTTTAAGTTTTTCCATGATATTTTCCTTTTATGAAGGAAGAGTGAAAAAAGATATTTACAGACATTATCTCAAAGTTAATCAGTTATATATTTTGATTATGTTAAAATAATTAATTGTCATATATAATATTATTAAAATAATGTATGATAGTTGTAAGACATTCTACATTATCGTACATTCATATCCAATGTCTTTAGTCTTAATTACGATCATTTGATCCTGGTCTCGGGATAATATTGTTTGCGATCTTCGCATGATATGAATAAAACTCGAATAAAACCGAATTGCTGTACTTAGCGGTAAATATGGGGTGTGAATACGGAGCTTAATCTTTAATTCTATAAAAAATGCCCTGCCTGAGGCTGCACGCGCGTGTGCAGCAAGGTGAATACGAAATTACGTGTGCGTGTTTCTGTCTCTCTCTCTCTTTCCCCCTCGTTCTCTGGCATGTCGCGATTCGCGTGTGTGAGATTGCGTGGGCGACATGACTCACCGTGGTCAGAAATACCCTCGCCTTTCCGACATTCACAACAAACACGAACGTCATCGGTGTCTCCGCCCCTCGATTTTTCGCGGTTATTACCCGTATGATGGCGTCATCGATTTTTGTGACACGCATCGATACGTCGCCGTGCGGTACGATGAGTAAATGCCAGTCGCGGGAGGTTCGTGCGACAGTTTAGCAAGGCAACGATTCGTTTCGAAGGAATCGTAATTCATGGATCAAGCGTCAGCTAACTACATGCGACGCTGCCAAAAAATATGACTTTTAATGCTATATCTCTGTCATCGATACTTTTAAACGTTTTATTTCAGTATATTTGTCTCTCTAGAACCTTTAAATAGTTATTGAAATATCTTGCTGAATGCGATGCGATCATGTTATCTCGAACGTTAAATGCCCATGATCCGCATCATTCAAGGATAATAGCAGCTTATTGCGTTAACAGGAATAAAGCGTAAAATACGCGAGATCATGCTAGGATAACATGCGATCGGCGAGCGATCGATATCGTGCGCGCCATTAAATTCATATTAACACGTCATTATCGCGTAATACCTGTAATTTCTCGCGGCCGCGCCGCGTTCAACCGCGGTGATTCGTATTCCGGCTTCATCGAGAGCAGATAATCTAGCGCGAGCGAGATAAACCGCGAGAACACGCAATGAGTCACGATCAAGTGTCAACTCGCGCGACGTCCAATTACTCACGAGGTCGCGACGCTCAACCCCGGAGTCCCTATAAAGCGACGACATTAATTCACAAATAGCTGGCACCATCTCATCCGTATCGCGCTCTATTATGCGCGCGTGACATAAAAGGTGCTAATAGCGATAAAACGGCCACGGCGAAATGCGCACCAATTCGATCATGGACAATGGATGGAGAGTATTCCATTATCGTCATAATCGCGCGATTACAGTGCCATCGGAACGACGACGTTGAATGAAATATTGCTTATAAAACGTGGATAATTCACGATGAAATGCGGATCAATAGCTCGCTAAATCATTAAGATATTCCAGTGTAAATGAAGTAATATTAATTTAGATAAATATATATTTACGTAGAATAAAATAAAATAATACAAATGCGAAGGAAGTGAAATATTCGAATAGAAATATCCCGAATGTGTTATATAAAAGAAAGAAAATCGTTTTTCAATTTCTTTTTTTGGGATAGAATTTCGATAGATTCAGTGAGGAGAGAAACGAATGCAGCAAGGCACGGTTTCGGCTAGCAAGCACGGTGTAAAATTAGCCTTTTGTCAATAAGCAGCGGTGGAATCTTCCGCATGAACAACGAAGTATCATAGTAGATATGGAGATTACGTAAAAAGTATTTTTATCACTTCTCTCTCCTCGGTTACGCATTTCTCTTTAAACGGCATTGTACAATATCTCATGATCCGAAGACAGCCCGGCGCAATGGTCCCCTCGCTTTCGGACAATTTGACAATGAATTCGTTTCTCAAAGTTACGTCACACGCTCATGCCGCCGCGTATGGCGTATTATAAAGCGCGCTTTTTATACTCTTTCACGAGAACGCGGCACCTGCGAGCGCACGGGATTAAATTATTCGTCAAGTGTATTCGCGCCCGATTATTATCTGCCGCGAGAGACGTGACCCCTCAGCAAACCCGCTTAAAAAGTTAAGTAAACTTTCGCGAAAGCTCGCATAACGCGCGGGTGTCCTTCCTGTTCCGAACGAGACTCCATTCCGTATTAATTGCCGCGCGCATTAACGAAATTCGCAACGTAGCACGGCCGGCGTGACTGTGGGATAAATAATTACCTCTTAATTAAGGCACTCGGCCCGAACATCTGTTTCTCGGCCATATAATCTGCAACAGGCTCACTCGCGTTCGTGTACATCGTTTTCTCCGTTCTTTCTTCCCGCGAAAATAAAGTCCTGATTTACGGCGTTGATCTCCCGGTAACGTGGCCGGCCATCGCGCGACGAGGACAAATAGCACCCACGGTTATTTCCTTTCGTATTATCGCATGAATTATATGTGAGGCATGAAAAGAGACCGCGATCAGTCGCTACCGAGTGGGATACAGTAATAATTTTAGTTACACAATTTTTTGTAAAATTTCAACTCCACTCGACTCGAGTGCAGAAGAAAATGTCTATCGCAAAGAAGATACGCGAAGAAAAGCGAAGTTATACGATGCGACGGTTCTCCAATGTCGTATTGAAAATTAGATACTAGCAAATAAATAATATCGGTCTATCGGAACGTGTGCACGCGAGTATATTCACGATAAACTGACTGTGCATCGGGTTGCATTATGCACATGCGATACCACGTGGGTGGTAAATACGCGACGTTAGAAACGTAAATGCATTAGCATTGGCAATACACATGTACTGATCTTTATGGATGGACAATAAGTGGCTGTGTAATTTTGCACGTCACAAATAGAAGACAAGTAAAATTTCCACGAGAAAATCGAAAAATTTCTAACTATTATAAAATATGACTTAATTGCAGCTATTCATTTTCGTCCAATTGAAAAATGTGCTTTCTATAAGAATAGACATAAGAAAGTAACAATCATAAAAAGAGAAATCACTTTCGAATTAATTTTATCATATCAAAATTTTACTCCTTTTCGCAAATCTAATCATCTATGCACGCTAGAAAGATTAAATCGTCGATTAATTTGCATTTTGAAAGGTATCATATCATATTATTTTTTTATCGAGAATTCCAGTGATTTTATCAATTACCTTACTCTACATTACGCTTTCCTCGTGTATTAGTCGCAACGTGGCGGCACGGAAATAGTTTCAGACGAATCTAGAACGGCCTTGGTGGCTCGACGAAGCAAATCTTGGAAAAAAAATCAAGATCCTTGAATATCGTGAGTTCACGAGGCGCACCCTTAATTTTTGCATAAAACAACATATGCACATGCACATATACGCGGTCGTTCCGATGCCAACAGGAATTTACTGCCGGTGATCGTAAAAGCCGAGAAGATGCATTTATACGTGCCGACTTTATATGTTTACGTCTACCAAAAGTTCGGCGAAAAGGGACGTCCTGTCGAACGAGAGAAACGAGACAGAATTATGTATACGGCAGACACAAATCTTTCGTCGAAGACGGTATGAAAGATTATCGATAATCGGCATGAGCACTGATGTGAATAAATTTCGGAATAAATAGATGTTAATCACATTTATTGCATTATTTAATTTTTCGCAAACGGATAAGAAATAAACGTTACAAAAATTTATTAACATTAAAATGGGCGGTTGTATAAGTATAAAATGTATGTTATTATAATTAATCCAAAAGCACTTTTATTGCGAGTTTTTATTATTCAATATTATCGAACGCGAAATACTCCAAAACTTCAATTGCTCGAGAATCAAACTTTATTTTTTTATCGATAAAATAAGAGACTATTTTTTAAGTAATTGTCTTCGGTCGAGTGTAAAACAGTTAGAAATCTCTCGTGCATTCTTGACCTAGTCGTTAATTTTCTGACGTCTTTGCGTCGACGGCCTGACGGTCGAAATGATGTATTTCTCTTTCTTCATCCTCCATTCAACATAAGGCTTGGTCTTATTTTAAAATTTCACGGGGTAGGCTCTGTGGCCAAAAACAAGCGCGGGAAGCTCGCGTGAACTTTGCAACGACCTATTTATTATTTTCAAAACGCTTCCGACCGCGCGAGCGAGCATGTTACGTAACGTGCGCGTATAACGTGTTCGAAAGTTTTAACGACGGGATAATATCGACGAGCGAAATTGCCTCACGCTGATAATTATATGAGACAACTTCCATTTCGTTCCTCTTTTACGTTCCCGTCCGTGACCGAGGTAGCAGGCTCTAAATTAAAACGCCCGATGCCATCGGCTCACGGGACAAACGACGCGTGGCGGCGCCGCCGTCGTATAATCAGATTAGTTTAGGATTATAAATAATGTAATTGGTTTGTCCCTTCTGGCACACAAAGAAGAGAGAAAGAGAAGAAAAGGATCGACGAGACGCAGGCGCACGATTTCTTTTTATTAGCCGCTTCGGGTATCTGGTGGATTAACTTTATACATGGGATTATATATCGCGAGTGTTCCAAATCCGGTGAATGTCTTCTGTCAGCCGCGAATGTCAGACGACGAATTAACAAATTAATTTGTAAAGCATATCCGACGGCCCTGCGATACTTAAATATTCGCCGTCTTACATCGATGCCCGGTAAAATAATATTGCACCAACATTTTACATACACAAATCTACGACCGTGCTCGGAATTGGTAATTTCCACCTGCCAAGCTAATTCATCCGCATACAAAGTGTAAATCGCATAAACTCAGTCGCTCGGAAGCTAATAATCCGGGCTAGCAGTTGACGAAGTCGGACAGGTGCGCGGATTCTCTAATGTAGGTCTGAGCAACGACTTGTAACTCTAATTTTCGGAATTGCAATGTCGCGCGCCGTGCCGTGAGATCTCCTAACCGAAACGTCTTTATCGCGAGATGTAGCCGGCACGCAATAATTCAGTTGATCCAAAAATGCTCCATAAACAGCCAGACACGTGCGTGATGCGATAAATAAGAAACAAGAGAATTTCTCGTACCTTGGCACCAAGTTGCAATGTTGAATTACTACATGCGTAAGCGACAAGGTTGTGCGCCAACGCATGTCAGAAAAATTATTCATTATACAAAATTAATCTTATTAAATAATTTAGAAATATTTGGATATAATAGCGCTTTAAGAAGCAACGAGAAAAAAATATAAATGAAAAATATTTTCAAAAATTATCTTCGTATATAAACGAATTTAACTTGAGGATAATTTCGAGAATTTATTTCTCTTTTACATACATTAATTATTTTCTTTTTATTTGTACGTCTTTAGCAACACCTGTTCAGGAATAAATATCTATTTTAGTCTATACGTTTCAGTTTTAATCAGTCCGTTAATTAGAAGAGCGTTTACTAGACAGAAACTTGCAGCTCGATTTAGAAAGAACGCCATGACTTTGATGTCACTGAATCTGGCAAATCGTTCCTCACGAGACTAGCTTTTATGTATCTCTTCGTATCTTGGTCACAATGGTTCATATGTTTCTTTTAATGATTCGAGACATTGGACAGCAGAAGACAGGTGTGATCGATATCCCGGAACGCGAGTCGTGAGTCTCTAATTAGAAGCGAAGTTAACCCGAAATAAAGGCTCGCCACGCCGATGACTAAGCCCGATAAAAGTTCGTAGTTCGCTCCTTAAGATAATTGTGATTTATCGACGTGTATCTCGCACTTTACGCTCTCGCGGCCAACGAAATTAATAACAACGCGAATTACGTTGAATTAAGGTCTCCAGACGGATCCATTATCGCGTTCGCCGCATTACCGTACGAGCGTTGACAAGCGAGAATAAGGAGCGTGAGGGAGGCAGATAAAACGGAGAGAGGGCCAATTTGAAAATAATTTAATACGCATTTTACCGGTGGACTCCAGGCACGCATACACCTCGCGGGTTCAACGACGCCTGACCTTTCACCGAAAGATTTGTGGCAGTCTCGTTTCAAAAGAATGACCGAGAACGGTGAAACGGAAAAGTGAGAAGAGGAGAAGAAGATTCGTTCTCAACGACGCCCACAACAATTTGCTCCGCGACGATAAATAGCAGTCGATCGTTGTGCCTATACGTATTCAAAGTTATTTCACGTATTAAAGCGACTCGCCGAGTCGAAATGTCTTTTGGAAATACGAAATTAAATCAGATATCGAACTATTTTGAAATATTCTTTAAATTATATTATTGTACTATATTCTTCGAATACGTTGTGAATTATGTTGTTATTTTTTGCAAAATGATCAAAGCCTAGAGAAGAAGAGAAGACGTTCATTTTCCAGCTAATTTATTAGGAACTCAAAAGTGAATGAAGACTTGAAAAGAGCCACAAATATTATATTTTAAGAAATTGTTTGTCATAGAAAAAGAATGTAAATTTAATTCAAAAAATATTTTTCTTTTTTGCAAAATGAATATTATATGGAAAAGCAACTTTTTAAAAAGTTACATTTTTACAATTAAATTTATATCAAGTTTTCAAATTTCGATAATTCAACTTGTGACGACAAAGTTTGCGTTCCAAATCAATATAAACTGCAGCAGCAATATAAAGTTATAGTTTCCGGTGAATTATATATATTTCGCGATACAAAGGTTATTAAAGCCGAAGAAGACCGCTTGCACCTGTTATCGGGGCACAAAGCAAGCGCAAAAGCCCTCACCTGCGTTAAGTTTGTTCAATCTGGCAGAGCGGCGAGAATCTGGCACGGATTATGCATGCCGGGGTGCATTATTACGCGAGATCTATGCATACATGAGCACAAGCATAGGCGCACTGGCGCACCGTTGAGTATTACTGTCGTTTTGGCAGCACGTGTGATTTCCGTGATTTACCGTAGTGGACGCTTTAAAGCACTCATGATACAGTAAACTCTCATGGAGAGCCCGAGCGTGAAACACCGACGAACAGGATAACAACCAGATTAATTTATATGCAGGGATTTCGAAGGAAACTATAAAAGAGAATTTTCTGGTACACGATTTCCATTTGTAAGCGTATCACAAAGATTAACAATATTTGCGTACATCATTTTGAACATTAAACGCGTGAAAATGAATGAGAAATATACATGGAAAGTTCTTTTGCATTTTAGATTTATATACAAATGTCTACTCGCGTTTAGAACTTTTTGAATTTTCATTTCGATAATCGCTTTTAATTGTTCTATAGGAATTACTGAATTAATAATTAAGTATTAGCACATTTCATAACTTATTTCATGATGAAGAGTCATTTATATGAAGTGAGAAAGATTGTTTTCGCGCTTCTAGTGTCGTCAGTTAAGCTAGCTAAGTCGGAGGATGTCGTCGAATGTATGTACATCGAGGACAAAAAGCGAGCGTCACGAAAGCGTCGACAAGACGTTAGGTGAAGATTCTGTCTGTGATGCAGATCTAACTCGAATGTTCCGCGAAGCGCGTCCACCCCCGACACCTCGTCGCTGTCGTTTCTAGCAACAATTCTCTCGAGGCTCGACATCGTTCTTCGGTCGGCTGACGCTTTGTCGGCTGTCCCGAGTCATTGCGTAATAGGCAACGAATAAATAATCGGCTGTGCCGTTTGTGCCAAGGAACGGGGGACGCGACGATTTGTCGCGCTTCCTAAGCCATTGTTACTGTAGCGCGATTTAAGCTCAAGGGAAAATCGCTCTCGTAAGTGAAGTGCAGCACGACGGACAGGTGTTAGCCTCTCTCGTCGGCGCCTAATAGATGCGCCAATAGTTACACGCGTCTATACGACGCATCTAAGTGATCTATCCACGTCTTTAACGCCAGGAAGACACAATAAAATCTTGCTACACGTTCGTGGCGTTTTCAATGAGGCAATAAATAACTTTTATGAGAAGTGCAAAAGTCAAAGCTCGCATTTCTGACATTCCAAGATATAGAAAAGAAGAAGTAGAACAAAAATTACTTGCAATAACGTGGAGAATATCTCTCTTTCTCTCATAATAATTTGTGGGTTGTGAGATCGCATGTTTTATTAAGATTCGGTCATTTTTGTAGAAATCGATTTCTAAAGTTAAGTACTTCCGACAGCAGTGATGAGACTAATCGAGAGATCGCATCGCAGATCCTATCGCTCACAGTAAGACGTTCGTGCAGGTGTAAACGCGTTCGCGTGTAGGCAGATTCATGAATAAATCAGTTCGACTAGGTGCCATGTATCGAATATGTAGACGTACGTATCTATTCGGGGATCTCACGCGTGAGTACACTTACAGAGATCTTCACTGACATAAGTTCGTCAATGGTATTTCTTGACAAAATAAAAAATGTGAGACGCGAGGATACGAAATGTCTGTACTAATAAAAAATTGTTAAAACGTCACGAACTGTCCGTCCGATATTTCTGGTAAGAAAAAGTGAAAAAAATAAAAATAAAAATAATAAACAGTCAAATAATTTTCTTCGATAATTATACACCTGCATCTCTTGCATCAATGTCGTAAACTGAAAAGCATTCGCATATCAAACACAAAGATTAAATCTAAGCGCCGCAAGAGATACTTTTTTTTTCGTTTACTTGGAACCACGTGTGTGGTCGCAATGGAGCACGTGTCGACTGCGACGCGAGCGCAACTTTTTCTCGCCTGCGAGACGTGCTATGCACTTTTCGGCGCAAAATCCTGGAATTCCTGATCCGCAGGTTCCGCCAGCCCAAGGGATTCCCTTTGGGACTGGCGGAATTTCTGCGGCGAGCGCGAACAAGAAATGCTCGAGACTATCGCTTAGCAAAACCTAGTTTTCGCATCAATTTCTGCTCTATCTTTTTACGTTAAATATTTTCGGCAACGGAGTTATAAAATGACACACGTAATACAATAATATATAATAATATTACTATGACTTTTTCTACTTTGGAATAAACTCTAAAGATTGATTTCCATGAAAATGATAAAATGTCGAATAAAATACGCCACACCACAAGCTAAGAAAGAAAGAAAATATTGTTCGCGTTATTACAAATAAATTATAGTCTACATTTTTTCGTCTACTTTTTAGAAAGAAGTGCAAGTTATCACTTCTGTACTTATCGTATGACTCATCCTAGTGAGAACTTTAATCTATAAGATTATATACCTATGTTTAAAATTAAATTATTTTCGAAAGTGTGATATATTTGAGCACGCAAGGACGTTAGTTTCTAATACAGGTAACCGTAATTACGTGGTCAATTTAACATTCTCAACTATTCATTGTCGTAGAATACTACAAGCCAAAATTTGAATCCACGTTAATTTTAATTTACTTTACATGAAGACAATAGCGTAGCATAAATATCAATCTTCTGGCACATATACCGTAATACAGAAATATCGCGCTTGGAATTCTGTTTGTATAACATTTTCAGCATCACGCTAGATATTTCGGAATAAATGCCCGCAACTGACAATCTCCCAACGACAGTCGCAAAATTCACACGTCTTCGTATGCGTTGATTCAAAACGAATTTAAGCTCTTGCGCTCAAGGCTGATTTGATTTAAATATATAAATTCAGTTTCTCTGTGTCAAACAAAATGGCACTCTAAAAAAGGGAGTAAAACGCCAAATCAAGTTTACTGAAATAAATTCAATTAATTAATACATTAAAAAAGAAATTAATAAAATAAAATTATAAAATACATAAAATTTGTTGTGTAAATATAAAAAATGATACCAAAATTAAGATTTTAATATTGCCGTTTGCTTGATGAATATTTTGTGTACAGTCATTTATCGATAGCTTTAAATTCGCTAAAAAGTATCGCGATTGTGATAATGAGATTAGCATATTGTTAAATTTTCACGATAAGGAGTTCAGGAATGTCACTGAATCATAATAACCACCGCAGTCTTTATCGTATGTATCGCAATTAAGATAACGAACGAGTGCAATCAACACCGTACTATCACGGGAATCGCTAAATTGCAACACGATTGCGAGATAAGCCGTGTTTTTTTAAACTCACCGACGTAATCTAGCGATTGTTACGCAGTTCGTGTCGTTCGCAATTACGCGTGCATCGCGTGGGCAGATCGGACGCAATAGAGAAATAAAAAAAAAAGAGAGCGAGTATATATATATATATATATATAAACAAAAACATGGAGCAGCCTCCAGCTGAGATGCTGCTTTACACCCAACAATTTCCTCGTAGCGACATCGCACGGCACGATGCCAACTCACCAGAATGCACATTCCAACCGACGATCTCTCGCTTCGATAATGCGAGAGGTCGAAATGCGGTAAACACGCCGGAACGAAGCTCTCCCTCTCTCTCTTTCCTTTTTATCTCTCTCGCTAGACCGAGCGAAGCTTCCTCGCGCGTTCCTCTCGCGATCTCGCGAGACGCGACAGGCTCCTCCGCGCGGAAATATTTACAAGATTCGCGGGATGACATAATTGAACCGCGGTGTTCCGGGTTTCGGTCCCAAACCGCGCCGCTCGATCGCTCTCGCCGATCTCACGAGCGTGCGACGTGCGGGCCTCGCGCGAGAACACGACGACGCCCGGCGCGCGTTCTCGCGATTAAACGCGAAAAGAAGTACGTGGGAAAAACTGGTCTGGGACGGCTCTCTCGGGCGGCTCGGCCGCTCCGGGTGCTCCGCGCCGCGGGGCTTGCCGGCGGCCCCGCGGCCATCAAATCGACTGGATTTTGTCACTCACCGATTCATCGAGGTTCGCCTGGCTCTGCCGCGCGTGCAGCGGTCGGATGCGCTCCCCTCGCTCGCCGCGAGACCTGCGAAAACACGGAACGATTCACTTGTCACTAATTAAAGATATCGCGACGGCGGCCATACTGCCCGTGCGCGTGGCGCCTCGCTCGCAACTCGCGCGATGGCGCCACCGTGCCGCTCGGTCGATACAGGCCTCGACACGAGTGTATATTTAACTTTGCAAGGAGATAATTTAATGTAAAGTCCCTTCAGTTTCTTCTTTCTCTAGATGATTGTATATATGATAGAAAGTTTCTCCTAATAATTAGTCGTTAAATAATAAAAAATTCTTAATTTCTTTTTAAATATTTTAAGTATACCAAATTTTAATTTAGTCTTTACATAATTATTTTTAGTTTGAGCGAACTAACTCATTCGACACAGAGCATCAATTACATTTATGATATAACAATATGTGTTATATCACATTTACATTGTTGAGTGCGAAATTATAAGATAGATGTAATGTTACTGATGCTCTGTGTCGAATGGGAATCCATTGAAAAAAATTCATTTATGAATTACTAAATACGTATTATTTATTGGACATTTTTAGGTAAACATCTGTTAGATGAATTATCGCCACCGTCCTCAAATCTAGATTTTAATCACAATCGTAAGTGAATAGTAAAGGTATCAAATGTTAAACATATTTTAAATAATATATTTGAATAGACAGAAGCAAAGAAAAGCCTCAAGCTTCTCCCCAGCGGAAGAATAAAATATTTAGATCATATTCGACAGAAATTCGAGGTATACATCGAATTTTTGGGGAATATTTCAACGTATGAAAAAGATAATTTATAATATTTTGAAAAAATGTAATTTATCATAATTCACATTTTGTAAATATATACTCGTCGTACGGATAAAGACGTGCTTCGACAGTATCGACGACAATGTATCGTCGAGCGTTGTCGCTCGCGGTGCGCAGAGCGGAGGAAACAGCTGACTCGTTTTTCCTAACCTCGATCGTGTTCCGTTTAAGACGCCCGGTCGATTTTTTTCCCTTAAATCGGTGGCGTTCCGTGAGTTTAGTGTGTCAGCAAGGATCGCAAAATTAACGAACACGATTGACTCGTGTCGCACTCGGGCCAGGTTGAATCGGCAACGATGGTGAAGATCAATCTACGATGGAAGACCGCCGAGGATTTCAATATCCTGCGCGGATCTAGCGTTTGTAAGAATCGAGACACACGATTTTTATCTGGAAATGATATCGCAGATAGACGTTTGTACGTTTGTACGTCGTTTTTATTCCAGTGACGAAGGTTAAATATTTCTGGCGCAAGGGATGGATAGAAATTCCAGTGATAATGGGATCCACAGGTTTCGCGCTAGTAGGATTCGGTATGGCCGGTTACACGATATATAAGGGCTTGACAAGTGATTTAACACCGAAATATTACAGACTGCCGAGAAGTAAGTCAAATTCTCATTCTCGAACTTTAGTCGGCTTTGCGATTGTTATGCAATCGTGAGTGTCCGTCGATAAAGCAGAATCACTGATAAAGTGATAAAGTGTCAAATCAGTTGACACTAATTGCGTTTAAATTTTCAGTTTACAGACCAGACGATCCGAGAGTTGAGAAGATCCGTTATACCTCGAGTTTCGATTAATTTAATATATTTAATATATTTTAGTAGCACAACATGTGTACACACTTATTATACATACTTCCATTGTAGATTTATGCCTTGAATAAATGTATAAAACATTGTTATCAATGAGTCCACTTTCCTTCTATAGAGCTAACTCTATTTTCAAATTGATGACTTCGCAGAATGGTGAATCAAATTTATACAATTTGAAAAACATATGAAAAACATTTATATGCAATTTCTCTGAGGATATATAATTTTGTGTTTTCTGAAATATCTCTCCCTTTTTCTCTACGGTCGCTTGTATCGCAATATAATAAATATAATCGCGGTGATAGATCTCGAATAATCGTAAAGCGTTCTCATAACCCTCGTAACGATACAGTAAAGGAGAAACGATTGACGTTTAATAGCGAAAAAAAATACGATTATATGCCCCTTTTATGTTCCCGACGTCGAAACATCATTGCATCTCGTGCTCTTCAGAAATCTTTAAACGCGTACGTTATGTGCGCAACAATTACACTCGCGAAGAAATTTTTATCATGAACAATATCTTTTTACGATTAATTTTATATGGCGTAATTACGATTGTCTAGGTATATCGTGAATTTTTATGATTCCGCGCGAAAGTTTTGCGGAAAAGCCTGAAGAGCATTTCAATCGCGATCGTTCTTTGAAAGCCTTTCGAGTGTCTTTTATATTTTCGCGCCGTATTATATCATCGCGGTTTTCTTTTTGAAGCCCCATGAAAGAACCCGTTTCCTAACATGCCAAGTCACTCGACTTGTTCCCGTCCCCTCGATATTTTATCCTCATTTTTTAGCATTAAATTTCTTGCTCAGCATTTCGCAACAAGGGTGAGCTCTTCGTGTGCCGTGTCAGAGGATTACATTGCAAAAACGAAGACTTTTCGCCTCGTATCATACAATTCCGACTTATATATAACTATCTCCCTTAACGTTTTTCGTTTATACGCTCGTGGCAAACTGTTTGCCCACATATCACCGTCCTCGAAAAACTACAACAACTTTAGGTACGGTTTTTTCACACATATATGCATATTTAAAGTCGCTACTTTATTTTTATTTCAATTAAAGCTGATATTCCAATGATAAAAATAAAAATTGTCAGATTTTAACATAAAATCTGAACAGTTAAAAGAATATTAATTTCTGCGGAAAGAGTTTTTTTTATACAAAAGTTTTTTATAAGAAAGTATGAAAAATTGTTGCTTTTGCTTAAGAACTTTATGCTCTTATACTTAAGAGTTTTAATTACCCTACGCACTTCTTCAAACTTTGGCAAAGTGCGAAACTTTGTGATTTCGTTACAAGAACAACGGTACGCGAAATCATGCCGATTAAGAATTCCTACCGTCGTATAAGAGGCGCTCAAAATCTCGCCGATGACTTTGACGCGCGAGAAGGGGAGGGAACGGACGATATTCCTGCGATATTCCTACGAGTTAGGGCGCAGGATCGCGCAGTGCTGATGGTGCTTTCCTGTATTGCGTGTGTACGCTATTACAACCAGGCGAGGACGGTGGCGTAGCGTAGGGTTGTACGCGCCGTGGGGCGCACGACGAGGAACGAGAGAACGCGCGCGCGAAAGGGAGAGAGAAATAGTAAAAAGGAGGGGGGGAAGATGAGTGAGAGAACGAGAGGGTGAGAGCAGCAGGGGGAAACGGAGCACACGGTACGGAGCAACCCCCATTGCCTCGCCAGTGGTTCAGTCAGCGTTTCGCACCGGCGTCGCTTCGCTTCGCTCCTCGCTCGGGATTGCCTTCGGGTACGTCCTCGTGCAACATCATCGCGTGCCCCCCAGTTGTCTCGCGAGATCAATGAGCCCGTGACATATCGGCAGCCGCGTCCGCAGCCTCGTTCTAGTAAATCGCGGCCGTAAAGCCATCGTGACGGCACGGCAGAGAGCTGCCGGGAGAAAGAGCTAGTACACCGATAGTCAAACGTGATAGTCGAAGCTACCACTTGTCGCTGCAGCCAGGGATAAAGAAAGCAAGAGGGAGAAAGGGATATATATATATAGAGAGAGAGTGAGAGAAAGGAGGACAAGAGAAAGGGAGAGTGAATCGCGAAAAGTGCCAGAGCGTGGACACGAGATCGAAAGAAGGAATCGAGGACCTGTACGGGTCCTTAACGTTCAGGACGGTGCATGTCTCGGACCCTGTTACCCAGCTTTTCCTCCGGCAACGCTTTGTCTACGTTCCTGAGGTAAGTAGCAGACATTTATGATAAGAAAATGCCGAGGTTTACGCTTCTTAATTGTATCATATTTTCTTTTATGATAGGGGATCATTCTGCTCTTGCAATTTCAGTCTTTCAAAATCTAATCGGTCTCTACGTTCATCGTTATCTACGAGAGTAATTCATGGTCCTTAACGTTTATCGTCTACCCGGATTACTTATCGATTATTTTCTGTAATAACCCCGAAATTATTTTTTTATGTGGAAACATAAATAACTTTCTCTCTTTTTGCCTCTTCGTACAGTAATATGAGACGAGATAAAATTTATTCTGTGCAATTACATTTAAGATGGAGAAAGTAAATCCCCTTCGGAGAAAGTAAAGAAAAAAGCGTAGAAAATTTAAGGAAGCAATTTGTCGATGCAAGTACTTATAATGTATCGTATCAGCAGTTAATCATAATTATTAGTGACTGTGATTGAGCGTGTTCATAAACGTGTTAAAACGTTCCGCTTTAACGTTCGCTCGAATATCATATATCCGTTTAGTGATATATTGGCGATGAGAGACGTCTTGGAGGAAAAGCCCTCAGTTCGTGATTTGATCTCCTATTTGCTCAATGTCCTGTCAGTCCGTCTAGCAATCCTTTCAAGCTCTCGTGTGCTTTCGACTCTTTATATGACGTCTTAACCTCATTGCTCCGAAAGAAGAAACTTTTCGAGCATTTCTCTGTGCAAATTGCAAAATTTCAAACCTTATAAGGAAATAATTTCCCCCAAAGATATAGCATCAGTTATTAATTATCGGTCAATAATTTCAATTAATATTTACAAAAAATTATTTTCAATAAAAGAGACATTTATATTGCCGATATTTCATATTACATCATTATATAATCTCTTTTACTACAGATCTCGGGGTATTTATTTCTGATTGCATAGATTTATTATATTTCTCGGTCTCTGTCTCTCACATTTGACGTATGATAAATTGGATTATATTAATCTCTTCAATGTCCTAGAACTTTGATCAATTTCTATATAAATGTGCAAAATTAATAGCTGTATCGTTACCTAAAAAAAAGGACGCGTATTTATTATTTACAAAAATACTAAGCTCTCACATATTTATCCTGCAATAAAGCTTGAATGTTTTTCTATTTAGAGCTTTTATATAAGAGAATTAAAAAACATGGGATTAAAGAACGATGGAGTTACGTGCACGACATGATAAATACAATTTCTGTAAAAAGCAGTATAAAAGAGTGCTAATTGATACTTCTCTGTAAATATCAGGTTCAACGCGCAGTTTTCTGAATTTTATATCTCGCTATAAAACTGATTTAACTACAAAAAAAGGAAGAAAAAGCATCCACTTCGTGGCCGATCATAGAACATAGATTTTCCGCTAAAAGGTCGGGATAATCCCTTAAAACTCGACGTACACGCACGTTATATATGCTTTCCGCAAATAGCGCAAAGTCCAACGTATATTGCTACTGCGCAACATTTTTTTATTCCTTCGAGAAAAACGCGCGGCTTTGAAAGAGTTAATAATTATGTGCTCGTGTGTAGCACGAACTTTATTGATTCGCCAGCCGTAGGTCGCATCGTACGCCTCGTAATAAGCCATTAGGACACGTGCTCGTATTTGAAAACGTGACATTTCAGCGCAGATTCGAAATATCGCAAGGCTGAAAGAACTGCAAAGCCGAAGCTTATGTCCGTATTTTTCAATAATCGATACATATTAGGTCGGTTTGCGAACGGAATTTTATACGTAAGTTAAAACACTTCCGACATAGGCACAATTCGTAATCATACGGTTCTTCAGGTACGGGAGGTACCGATGTAATTACTTTCTTACGAATTTACTAAAAATATGAAAGAATGCAATCTCCTATGTTGCATAAGCTGAATTAAGTATGTTTATCGTTATCCTACTGTCGTAATTTGAGAGAATTGTTTTACTCGTGACGAGATAACATTCTGCGTTTGTAGATCACATCTAAACTCGCAAAATACTTCATTTGCCATAACTTATATGGTTGATCATATGGCCTGATATTGAATAGACGCGACGCCCAAGTTCACTAAAGCCTCGTAAACTCGGCCTGGACTTGGGCCAAATCGAAGTGCCACAGTACCCCAGCGACGTCGTGCACATAACTATATGCGCCCGAAACAGCTGTTAACCCGACTTGTTGCACCGTCAACAGACGTATCCGCGTTGCAACTGGTGAACTTCGCCGCGAACACGTAACCAGAGCTACTTTGTGGAATGTAATTATAAGCTACAAATATTGAGATCACAATACTCGAGTTTAAACGAGAGATACTGACAGCTGGATTGATCGCGTGAAAACTCTATCCTCAATACATTATTATATTAAATCTATAAAAAATTGAATCTATCACTTTTATATTTTTTTAATATATTAATGTGTTAATAATAATAGTGACGAAGATAATGGAATATATAATACAAATGTTAATTACAATGTTGTGTTGTGTAGTTAGTAGAATTTAATTACATAATTAAAATAGCGTTATTAAAATCAATAACAATATCAAAACAATATCTTGCAAAAAACATAATATTTTCATTTTAAAGAGAAAAATTTAACTTTCTCTCTCTCTCTCTCTCTCTTTCTAATTGAAATATATTATCAATTCAAGAGCAAAACATAATAAATATCTTAGAAGTTGTTGGATAAACTTTAGGATGCATTAACAGATTGGCGATGCAGTTGACATATAGATACCAGTAAAAATGCAGATGCACGTTTACTTATCGATTTGCTTTCTTAAGCGCAATATCGATTATTTTCTGTTAAAACACATTTGGCTAGAACAAAATATCTCAGCAAAGGACGGATATTATTTCTGAAATCCGCTCGACTTCTCGACCCAATAACCGAATTTATCGCACCTACGGGATAGAGGTCGTGGAGAAAACTCTAGCTATTTCAGGAAGTAGGCTACGCGAAGATAATCTGCAACGCTTGTAAATGCATTGTCACAATTGTACGACATCGCATCGAGCCTTGGGACATTGCGATTATGCCACTGGGACAGTACAAAAGTAGCGAAGTTCAGCTTTGGTTCAGCGAAGAGATTCTGACAGAGCAAAGAAAACTATTTACGATGAAAAAAAAAGTCAAATTTCCAGTAGGCCGCGCGCCGTCAAATTTCTCGCGGTACGTCGAGCAGCACCGCGTCTCTGTGCAATGCGCTTTTGTGCATGCTTTCGATGCATCGTTACGATCGTTACGACACGACGCGAATTTTCGGTTCAAATGACAATCACTCGATCGGACGATAACGTTATCCCTTTACACGTGTCGCAAGAAATAACACTGAACGTGGCGTACGATGTAACTGCAAAAAAAATATTTGTGTGCTCCGCGCTACTATGTACCTCCATTCTTAATTTAACGCAGTTTATTTTTCATTGTATATTGGTTATCGAATTTGCGATCGATATTTCCTCGGGGAGAATTCCTCCGCTCCTTAATATTCAATATCGAATACTTTGGTATCTCGAATTAAAATTCTCAAGAAGTAGACTTCACTTGAGTTTAGATGGACAATGAAGTTTCGTTATTCAATTTCCCTTAGAAAGCTTAGTCCATAAGGAAGGTCCTTTACTTTCAAGCCCTTATAACTCGGTAGCTGTCGATGCCACGACATTTTCACGAAGAAAAGAAAAGATTACAAATTATATTTGTCTGCCACGAAAATTAATATAAAAAATTCTGGCACAGACGCTATAAAACACTCGATGTTTAACGGGATTCTGTGGAGATTCATCTCGATATTAAATAACTAAAAACAACAGAAGTGTGGCTGAGTGATTGCGGTCGATTATCGAATCACCGACATCTGATGCGGGAGCATCATGCTCTTTTTGCGTTTCTGTCGCACGGTGCAATACGTATAAGTGGGAGACAAAAGCGTGAATAAACGCGCGAAGAGCGCTCGTTCAGAGTATGGCGGGTGTGGTTGTTTAGTCGCGATTGTCGATCAATACAGACAATCAAGCTCTTAATTACCGAGACATGACTAAACGGTTGGAATTCGGGGTCAAGCTTTTCGTCGATTAGATCGCCGCATAAAAGCACCCTCGCTAACTCGGGCGACGCGCGGTCTAAAAATAAACTTGCGTCGTCTCGACGTCGCTTCCTCTAAAATTGCACCATGCGCTGCATGTTATATTATGCCGGATATAACCGAGTCTACACGCAAAATCTCTCGCTTGCATAAGGAAGTATAGTAGCGGAAATTCGCGTATAAAGGCGATTTATACAGAGTGTCCGCGCTCCTTTTCGCCCACGATTTCCTTGATCTCTTTCTGGAGACGATCTAATGAAAATTTAATCAGACGTAATCCGATTCTAGTACCTCTTTCAACTTTAAATATCTAACACAATTAACCTCCATTTAAAATTAGCCGAAGAATAACGCAATAGTATTCTTATCTCACGAGTAATCTAGATTTTAACGCGAGAATTGTTGACTAAATTTTTTTTTTCAAGGCAATATTTTAAACTCGCTCAAGTATTCGTGTGCAGAATCCCAGGGGACGTCCTATGTACATTATACGCGGGTGCGGACGAAGTTACTTCCGGCATGTTAACCGGCATGCAGGCATTCTTCAGCTATCGCGGTGATGTTGACTACCATGTCGATCTATATGATACTCGCTCGTAAACTCGTGCATCGCTCTCAGCTCTTGCTGATATCAGAGATTGTTACTTACACTCGAACGTATGGATGTGGGAAACAGCGATAGCAACAATGCCAGCGACAACAGCGTGTACAATCGCAGCTCAAACTCGCAAATGAAATAACAGTCGACGCGAGAGCCCAATCAGATTACGGTGCGAGCAAGCAAAAGCACTCAGTGGTAGAAACGCTAGTGAGTAGTTAGTCCCGAGTTAAGTAACGACGCGAGACACGAGTGGCAAGAATGCCGGAGGGAAAGAGAGACACAGCAGAGAAAGAGAAAGAGAAAGAGAGGCGAAATTACTTTTCTACTCGAAACGGATGGAATAGCGTAACCGTACCGTCTAATTACGACGGGTAATTTATTGGCGAATTGAGAACTCTGGAAATTCGTCTTTACTCGATTATCGCACGAATTAGATCTGTAACAGTGTTCGATATCGTGTTGATGATATTATCATTGTATTGTTGAATACAGGTGCATGAAATATAAAAGAATGGTTTTGTTAAAATAAGTTAAAATTAGACCACTTTGAAAATAATTATGATGGACCGTCAAAATGATGTAGAAATTATGATTAAGCCTGATAATAACGCTGCAAAGTTTCCGGCAACCAGCTTGAGTATTCTACATAATTATTTTAATAGACCAACATAATATTTTAAGAACTGCATTTAGCTAAATTTTCAGATACTTTGGTAAAATTGTTCTTTCCATGTATGCGATAAGATAATAACAACAGAGATTACGTATACGTAGTATTACGCATTATACGAGAAAACAAATAGAAAATACTGCACTAGATACGTGGCAGTTTTTCCAGATTACAAAACCGAACATAAAATTTTCAGGAAAGAAACCGGTACTACCCTCTCAGGGGAATGTCTTTTAACCGACGATGGCTTTAACCATCTTGCCTCGCGGCTCAGGCAATATCAGAACGAACGACCTGGAGGTAAAGGGTATCAGCCCGGGATTAAATGGGGCGTAGTAATCGTTTATGCCGTAATTATATACTTGCATAATTCTAGGTTCATATAATATCACTGCTCTCGCCGCGACGAGGATTATAGGAGGGCAGTCCGCCCTCGCATGCGTATGTGGTCCGCAAGTTTTTAATCGCGTACCAAATCGAACGAATAAAATATGCGATGGTGATTAATGAATAAATTAAATATCACGGTACGCTGTCACCAACAGTATAATGTTCTAATCGTTTATCAAATATGGAAATATATGTATAGTAGCTAAATAAAATATCGTTAAAAATACCAGTACAACATAAAATACGAATGCCACAAGTGTCCCGATATAAACGATTTATAAATGCAGGCAAACAATTGCAGACGTAAATACGCGAACAGCAGAATTTCCGTTCGTTTGTTATGTAGATATTATTGCAGCGATAAACAAAACGTGTCACATATTCGACCGCTTTGGAACGATGTAATAATAAGGTTTGTGAAGTTGGCAGCCCGAAATGTAAATTTTTACAAAATTGATACGACATTTGGTTGTCCACAATTTGTCCACATTTGCCCATACAAATAATCATTTTTTGTCCATTTTGCAAAACTAGAAATACACAAAAATTTTCATTATCAGGACCCCTAAGGGCGTTTGTTTTTAATTACATATTCCGATTATTCACATTTGTTCATAAATAATTGTTCATAAATAATTTTTATGGACAAATATGGATAAATAGTAAATAATTAGAATCTATATATAATTAAAAAAAAACATAATTTAGAAGTGCTTATGATAAAGTTCGTTCATTCTTTTATTTTTAATTTTTTTGCAAGGTGGACCAAAAAATGATTATTTATGGACAAATGTGAACAAATAATGAACAATCAGAATTCATATATAATTTTAAAAAACGCACTTAAGAATGCTAATGATGAAACTTTTTATTTCTAATTTCTTGCGAGATGGATAAAAAAAACGATTATTTATGGATAAATATAGACAAATTGTAGACAATCAAAAGCCATGTAAATTTTGTAAAAATTGGCAATTTGGTGCCAACTTCACAGACTTATAATAATGGCATACATTATCGTAAGTTTCATTAAGCTTCAAACAAGCCGCGTGAAAAGCTGTCTCAGACGCAAGCTCGGCCGATCGTTCGGCCAGAAAATATTATGTCACTGAATTGTTAAACGGATGTGTAGCCAATGTTGACAGACAAATCCGCTTAGTGTGATTAAGCCACATCGCATTAAGAGGATAATGCTTCGCGATACACTCAGAACTTTGTTCGATACCGCCGAACGCGTGTCCCGCCGAGAACGGACGAACGGCATCGTCATAATCCGATTGCCGATGTTGCTGGTACGATCCGGACAACCAATATACCTTGTTGCTCGGTTGTATCAAAACCTGGTAGGTCGCTGGCGTTAAGAGATCAATGTTTCTCAAACCCTCGCGTGCCGACGAGAGCTTTGTCGTAGCGCGCAATCGTAAAATCAATAGCACACGCATAGCATACAGATATTTGTTGCTCATTTTTCCTACATTGTGCCACATTGTGATGCGAAACTGTGTTGTAAATATAAAATATACTGACCCAACAAGTTTTGCAAATACAATGTGTTCTTTGGAATATAGGACCTTGTTTTAGATGTAGAAACCCGACCTTTTTTAATGCAATTGCTAAATAGTCAAATTACAGCTAAAAGAATGCAGTTATCTTTTAATTTAATCTTTTCTGGAGAAGTTGTAATAGAAATTTGCATGTTTTGCTAGCAGATTCTTTGGCTAATTTCTAATGTCGTTGGTACGAGAATATGCGATGTTATAAAATCAGATAAAATAGGAGCTGAATCTGTACATCATCGATCGGAGCAATTAGTAGAAGGAATAGATAAGGCGTGATGATACGAACGCTAACATCTGCATTTACATAGTCCCCGCAGTTTAATGTGGTTTCTACCTAATGCCATCAAACGTTGCCTATTATTATCTGCAGTATTCATAGCTAGATCGTAAGCAGACCGTTATTACTTCCCTGGAGAATCGCTACTATTTTCGACAGAGGTCGAGGAATTAAAATGAAAATCAACACGATCGAAGATTGCTACGTCAGTTAAGTCAGTTTAGTTACATCGCGATATATTCACGTATCTAATATCATATCACGTTAATTCGCAGTTTCACCAACAGCTTTCGCGCTTTATCGAAATGCAATATACTTGCTTGCTAAATGGAAAATAGCAAAATTTCATGATAACGAACGGTAAATTATCTAAATAGATTCTTTCTGGTATTTCACACAGAAATAGTCAAGGAAAATATAAATCTTGATTTCTTACGTGCTCAATCTAATTCTAGAAGAAAATAAAGATGTAGTAGATCTCCGAGATTAAAGTTAACCGACTTTGCTGAAACCGTTCATAAATCCTAAAAATAGTAACAGGGTCACGTTCGACTTTTATTTTGAGAGATACAATATTTGCACGGCGAAAAGAAAAGATACGCGAATGGAAGTACAGAAAACGTCGATATCTACTGAGATGTATCACGAGACGGATAACACTCTCTTGTTACACTCGCACGGAAGTAAAACATGACGCGTAGAAACGATATGATGATCCATACGCGAAACCCTTTTAGTATTTAACTTTTCGCACGTTTACAGTTAAAGTGCGACGAAAAAACGTAACCCCATTTCCCTGGCACAGAACAGAAATAAACCATTATCGAGGTAACAATAGCCCTCGACACTGAAACAATTGCGGTCAGTAATTGCGATCTTGCTCGGAAATTTAAGAGTTGAGCGACGCGTTAATGGCCTAAATACTGCAAATAGAAATCCGGACAGGGTTCGGGATAAAGATAAAACGAAGTTCTATCGGTCGTAATGATTTATATCGCCATTTACTAAACGACAACGTATGTACCGTTGTGATTCGTATAGTTACCGTCGTGGAACATGGCAAAGATGAATCGCGGTTTACGTTCAATTTCATACGAAATGAGTTACTATGTACTTGAAGAGGCAGAGAGAAAAAAGAGAGAGAAAGAGAAAGAGAGAGAGAAAGAGAAAAAGAGAGAAAGCGTGCGACGTATTTTAATGGAGGCTTTAATAATTGCTGCCCACACCCTCGACACGCGGGCATCAGGTGTCCTATTTAAATATTTATAAAGCCTCACCTCTTGCGTATCGTCTCGAAACCGAGGTACACGAAGCGGCACGTTGCCTTGTCCAGAGGTAAATTTGCTGAGCAACAACGACGACGAGCATCAAGTTTACTTCATGTATTTTTCAGCGAAATGTGTCCACAAAGACTCTCGCGATTAACAATCCGCATCGCTCTTTGCGAGTCCTTTTTATTTATATCAAATTTTAAGAGAGATAAAAATTAATTCATTAATATTTGACGATAGTGTAGTAATGAATTTACCTATGCTTCTGAAACCGAAATATTTATGGCGGAATATTAAATACTGTTTGTGAAAAATCATTTTATCGAGGATGGTCCTTACAAATTTAGTAGCATTAAAATTTTAGCCTTCAGTAAATATGAAGCCCTTTACTTGATTTTGCCTCTTTTGAGGAGAAATCTTAAATAGAACGACTCAAGTAGCTCTGCTATCATTCATGAGAAGTAACACCGTTTCTGTCTCTCCTAATAGGTCTTCTCTAACTATCGTGCGTAAAGCGGTGTTAAGCGGTATTCAGAACTTGCTTCGTTGCAATCATTAGTCCTCTATTCAACGCGACCAAGTTAGAAATGCACGGCGTTATGGTAAGAATATAACGCATTCTATTATCCCAGTTTCTGTGTCCAGACTGTGACTGCGAATATCCAAGACGGAGTATGAACTTCCCGAAGAATGCGAAGAAGAATGTTATCGTTTATCGCATGTGGCACCTATGCTTCTCGAACGTGAATAAAGCCTTTTGATATTGACATTCGAGAAACAGTATTCAAAAGTAAATATGATGTAAATATGATGTAAATGAATCTGTTATTCTTTTAATTAATGTGTGAAAATATGAAAAATTAATGTATTGAGATAAACAGCTTAAAATTTCAAAAAATGAGTGCTTCAGCAAAATCTTTCTTTTTAAATAATATGCATTGATTTAACAAAGTACCGAAAAAAATTTTGTTTGCATTTTTCTTTATTTTATAATGGCATAGCCTTATAATGGTTTTCATAAATTGCATCCACTGCACTTGACAATGTTGATCTCTTGGAGTGCCTTTTAATGAAAAAATTGATTACAAAGATATGACGTTTATAGCCTTTTTCTCTCATTTTATATTTTATTATTACACGGCCATTTAAATAAAAAAACGGGAAACAGACAGAGACAAATATTTTTCAATTAAATGAATTATACGGGACATGCACGTGTATTTTCCTCGCATGATGCAACGAGCGTACGAGGATGTGCAAAGCGTTTCAAATTTATCTTAAAATATTCCTGAATGTATTTGAGGAACCTGAACCCTCCAATTCCCATGATACCTATATCCTGTTACGCGAAATTCCCCGCGTTTCTGTAGCTTCCTTTAAGCTTTTTTGTCAATATGACAAGCATTCTCATTAAACTTCATGAAAATATGTGATATGTGATATGAAATATATGAATATCGAGTGCGCAACATTTAACGAAGACTTATCGGGGATTGAATAATTGTGGGAAATTACATAATTGTCAGATTATATTGAAAAAGCATAAATAACGACGGCGCTATGGTTTACAGCCGTGTTTCATGTTCTTTTAATCATCGAAAAGATCAATTTTATCCATCACTGTTGTTACAAGCAACTTGCGGGTTTTTTAACGTCGGAGCAGAAAGCGAAGGAAATATTCAAGAGTGCTCGCACATTGAAATGTGTCTGGAGCATTTGCCTCTTCTCTTTATTCTTCCTCGCCGCTTTAATAAAAGTATTTTTGTCGAAGTCTTCCGCCACGAATCAATTCAAGAAAATCCAATCGGGATTCGTGTTCCATGCGTTCATGCTTGGATCTCGAATATCCCATTCTTCTTGCACTTTGCGATTTCTTGGGAATACGATGTCGTCTGCATGTCTGGACATGGTTGCCATCTTTTTATTTATTGGAAAATTCAAGCTTGAAAATACTGAAGATATTGTTCGTTGAGTTGCGCGAAATACGAAGAGTCATGTAACACTATGTTAAATTCACAAATGTAATATTTATTTAGAAATCGGTGGGTTTTCCGAAATTTGATGTAGTCTCTCGAGAAACACTCCTCATTGAAATTTTACCTGAAGTGTAAATGATCTGCTGGAATTTACATTGAAAAGCAGAAGCATAAACAGCATTAATTCTTCTATAATTAAAATATTTTGATGTATTATATATTTGAAATATTTTTTTATGTCACTGTGAATCTCATTGTGAGTTTACGTGTGTATTATTCACAAAAAAATAATATTCCAATCTTTATACAAAATTTAAAAACAAATAATATTTTTATGTAACGATATTTTCATGCTCCAGACTCCATTTCGTTTCAACTAATTAAATGGGAATGTGGGAACTCTGACATGTACAACTTCTAAATGTGTACATATGTCCCGAGAGTGTGACAAAAGTGCTATGGGATTAAGGACTAATGTCGCATTTATGGACATGTAACTCTCATTTCCGCAGCTGGAGGCGTGCGGCCGACTTCTGTGCTGCGTGCAGAGGCTCTGCAGAAGCGGAAGTGCAACCGACGAGCCTGCCGAGGATCGGCTCAACGCTCGCGGTCGGCGAGGAGCGCAAGCGGAGCCTGAGCTGGTGGAGGGTCCCTCGGGCCCGGAAGATGGAATGCTCGCAATGCCCGTCAGCCCGAGTCCCGCGTCCACCTCGTCGCAGGAAGACGCCTGCAAACCTCCGCCGCGCAACTGCTACCGTCTCGTTATGCTCGGCAGTGCCCGGGTTGGAAAGACCGCCATTGTAGCACGGTAAAACGGCTTAAAATCGTCCAACTGTGGTATTAAAACTTCAAAACACTTTTCCATTATTTATCATTATTTATCGATTTTACTTCTTATTATTATGATTTTTTTATTAGAATTTTGTAAATATGATACAATATTATTTCTTTTCTATTTACTGAATTTATTTACATATATCTCCTAAATTTAATTAAGAGTAAAGTATAGAAAATGTTATTTTCTATGTCTTTTATTTATTTATCTTTAACTTTTATTTGGACTCAGAGTTTCCCATTAGAACTTGCTAGTCGATCTTGCTGTACGTCCTGTTTTAATATTCCACACGCTTCGTCCGTTCGGTTTCCTAAATTCTATCCGTCGTGCTCTCTTTCACATCGATTACTAATAATGCGAAACAATGTAATTCAATTAATCTTTGAACGTACTGCCGACCCACCACATGTAGCATTATTGTTTTCTATTGTTATGTGACCGCTGCCACTGTGCGATAGAGTATCGAAAAAGTGGTCGCCACATGTTCCGGGAACAAAGCGTAATCCTTCTGAATTGAATTGATCTGTTAAAATTGCGGCCTATAATCATATTTCTTTTCTCATCGTCAAATTAAATCGGAGAGTGGCCGTGAGTTATTAAGGAGACGATAAAATCCCTCACCGCTGCCCTGATATTGCGCGTCGATTAATATCGCGGTTCTACGAAATGTTGAAAATTCGCAGTTTGGCCAGTTCGAAATTATGTCCACCATCCTACACTGACCGCAATTACGTGACCCCTGCATGTTAAGCGAAATTTTCGTTCGTATGTGTACGTATAGATAGTAACCGTTAATGAGCCCATTTACAAAATCGAAACAAATGCTTATTCTCATATCCACAAACACGACTCTTCAAATACTCGATGCTACGATTAACCCTATGTTTAACATCCCCGTTCGTCGGGCCCGTATCTGCTTCGGAGAATACATTTACATAATTAAATTTTAGAAATGCTTTTTAAAGCGATTTTTAAATCGTTAAACCATTTAAATAATGAAAGAAAAAAGATGTAAAGATCAAAGTAACGAAGCTGTCTACACGAATAAAATCGTTGCTGCTCACGTTTCAGATTTCTATTCAACAAATTCGAAGAGAGCTACACGCCGACGATAGAAGATTTTCACAGGAAACTTTATAGGATCAGAGGCGAGGTTCATCAGCTTGATCTTCTAGATACAAGCGGAAACCATCCGTTTCCGGCGATGCGACGATTGTCTTTCCTGACGGGTAAGTCCATCGACTTACCTCCCCGGAGAAATGCGCTGCTCCATTTCAAGTAGACATTGCATTCAAGATGCCGCAAAGTGTTGGCGCACATTTCCGCTGAATATAAAAATTTAATTCTCGGCAATGACATCCTGCTTTTATCGCCGCGAAAATTGGTTCGAGAAAAATTAATGGATATTTGCTCTTGTATGAGCAGATAAAAAATTGCATGTTAGCGAGTGACGTGTTGCAAATGCACCGTGATACATTTTATATGAGAATACGCCAGACTGCGGTAGAAAAAAAGAGTCATAAAAAGATGCTTTTTGCCATGAATATGGTTTCGTAAATCTTTAACCGTTCGAGAAAACGCGGTTGGTATATAGGAGACGACAGTCATCTAAAGATTAACAGCGTACCTACTTTTATCCCAATATCCCCCTCGACGGCCGTGGAAACTTTCGCTCTTCGACGTGGCATAAGAATGTCTAGAACCGTACCGATATTATGGAGAAAATCGTACCGAGCATTTCTGTCGTCGGATTCGTGCTTCGCAAGTTTCACGACTTTCGGCGAAATCTCATATCCTCAACAACGATAGTTCACTATGTCCGTACACGGGAAAAGTTTCAGAGAGGACTGCCCGGGGTGAGTGACGACTGTTACCAGAATTTCAGCAAAGTTCAAATATGAAATTACACGAGTATCATGTGATTTCAATTAATTTTGCAGAAGTCTAAACGAGAATTACATGTTCAATGTTACGGTAAAAATCCGATTTCTGATAGATTAAGCGTTCGAGGCCGAAATCGATTCCACAGACACAAAAAAGCAGTTACTTTAATAGTTTATTAAAAGTGTGTTTTATTAAAAGATTGGCTAATGGAAATTAGTATATTTTAAGTCATAGTTTCTTCTCTTTTTCTTCGACGATTATTTCTTACTCTTTTCATTTTGATAATAATATAATATAAATTGATTGGTAATAGGCTCTTCAATATTACTTTGTCTAATTGGAGATGTCTATATACGGTACACATAATCCCTTAAGTACGATTGATTCCATTTCATCTATATTAGAGAGACAGTACTACAGCCAATCTCCGTCACAATATTCAATGTGTTAAACGAAAATGGGATATTCTACGAGTCGAGAACCGAGGAACGAGGGATGAGATGGCGATAAGTGGCCGATACTATCAAAGGACGTTGTGTTTGTGAAAACGTGGGGGGAACGTATATGAGGGGGTACCGTTCGCTCGATAACTCAATTTCGTCCACTTTCCCTTTTCTTCGCCACCCGGTAGCCTTGTCCCTGCGGCTACACGAGACCGTTTGTGCTCCGCTGATTTTGCACATAGATCTCCCTTGTCCCTCGTCATGTCGCGTTGCCACCTGTACCCGATAACCTGATATCGTACCATGCTGTCGGATGCGACAATTGCATCAGTATCGCGGTTGTCAAGATGGAGAACAGACTCTCCCAACTGAAAACACATATTTACGCTCGGACGTACGTATAAACGTCACGTCGACTCGCGCAGAACGTAATCTAAGTTATGATCTATGTATATAGTATGCAATTCCCAAAACGACACTATCTGGCAAGACAATTGTAAATTACTATACCGCGTAACATGCTCATCTAGGATAAAAAAATCGATTCTGCATGCAAAAATTTATTTGATAAATAAGAACTAAGGAATAGTTGACAATGATTCTAATTAATTATAATTTAACATTACGAATTTAACAGTGTAGTAAAGTGTAGTAGTAAAAATATTTTATAATACAAAACATTTTTTAATAATATTCCTCAAAATTTACGATCCGAAAGTTTTGGTAGCAGCAATTTGCTCCCGGATTCTAGCTCCCCCGATTCGCTGTTTTAAGCGGAGTTGCACAAATTGCATCGGACAGAACCGATACTCGCCTCTCAGTTATTGCACTACATGCGCCTGGGAACGGCCATATATCGTCGCATGTTGCCAGTAAAGTTGACCTCACGTAGGAGTGCACGATAAAATTAGACACGTAAATCCGAAGAATTTTTAAATTGCCATCCGCGTGTGCGGAAATCAAGAGAGGCACCGTCAATGGGAATTTCATCGCGGCGTGTTTAGTTTTGTATTCCGTCCGACGCTCGTGCCGTCGGAAATTCCGCGTATTCGACAAAACGAGTCACGACTCCACATTGCCCGTTCGCATTTTTCTCGACGCCTCACCGAGATCTCTTAATAATTCACAGATCGGCCGATTGTCGAAAACATTTCACGTATAGATGCGCGCAAACAATAGTCTGCGAACACATTTGCACTTTTGTTTTACATAATCATTAGTGACGTTTATATAAATCTTTTTTTTTTCATGCATTCCAATTGCTGTATAATTACAAATATTTTTCAAATTTTGTTATATTCATAATATAACTTCATAAAATAACGTGTTGTAAAAGTTGTAATTTTTCGTAAATGCGATCACTCGCCTAGCTTAAGATCGACTTACATGTTGAGCGTAAAAAAGGTTTCCGCGAGCCGTGAATCCGTTGTCGGAATACGCTTGAATACGGAGGAACGCGATATGACCCCGATTCGAAGACAATGAGCCTCCGGACGAGGCTCGGGCTGTTGCGAGAAGAGAGAATTCCTTTCGACACCAAAGACACGAACTTTGCCGCATAATGGCTGACATACATATATTTTCATCTCGCGGCGAGGACAATATCGGACCTGCTTGGCGTGTTTCGCGGGAATAAGATGTTTCGCGACGCTCCATGTGGTAGCCATGAAGCGACAAGATTTTCAAAATATGAAGGTCGGATCTCCTAAGAAGTTCCTCGGCAATACACGACGCGCGGACGAGATGAAACTAACTGAATTAGATGGATGAACTAAATGGATCGTCTTTGAAATTTGGAAATTGTATTTGTGAGGAAAATAAACTTTGTTATGTAGCAGGGCAAGCGTATCTCAAAGATACAGATCACGTGAAATTTAATTAAATTTTACGAATTAAATTATGTGCTACCGGCGTTTACAATTTCAATTATATAGTAGGTATATCTCGATATAAAAAGAGAAGTCGCAGAGTTCACACGCAAGACAGACATATCTTTTTATGTCATCAAACTGATAATTAAAGGAACATGTATGCATTTGATGTACATATATGAAACTATTCTGCTGCGCTTCATAAAATTAATAAGAAACATAAAACTAATAAAATTATTAATGACGTATAATAATGTATAATTAATATGCATTATTAATTAGTAATTATAATGACTAAATTTATAATAATAATATGTTAATAACGATATATATTCCTGATGGCCAAACGAGAGCTGAGGTCTCTTTAGACTCTATATCATTAACGCACAATTAACGGCAACGTTATTATTATATGCGACACTTAGCGGCATCTTTTAGCGAGAGGACATGTGATAATAAAACCAAGTAGAGCGGTATAGTGGCAAAGCGATGTTATTACCAAGCTTATGTTCTATACGCTCGACGCGTCGAGTTTCCCATTGGACGAGCTTTTTGTCCATCCACGAGAGAACAGCTAGTTGATCCTACTCGCCCTTTTGTTCGCTGCGCGTTTTTGTCGGAAACAAGCGGTAACAGCGCGCTCATAGACACAAGACCGGGAATCATTACACCACTACCGTCGTCAGAGTGGATTTATAAATACACGGGCTGCTCCTCCAGCATGGAAATAAATCCGTCAGGATAAATATTCATAATCCGTAACATACGCGTGTCGCGCATGTGACTCGCGTGACCGTTATAATTAGTCCGTATGCAATGGCGTGTAGCTACTTCCGTCCGGTTCGGAATAATTACGACCCATATCGTATAATAGGAGTTCGAAAGGGATGTACGAGAGAGGGTCGAAAATTCAAAATCGTATTGGCGTACATGCCGCAGAAAAACCATTATGTAAACCCGTCCGGGAAAATATATAATTCGTTCAACTCGTATGTTTATACTTCGTATATTTATCCGTAACGTTAATATTCAACAATTGAGCGTTTTGAAGATAAATACCCGTCGTGCAATCAAACAAGCAATGTTCGGTTCAGTTTCGACACACAATAACCGATTTCACAGGGGACCTCTTCGTCGTGGTGTTCAGCATGGACTGTCGGGAATCCTTCGAAGAAGCCATCAGGCTGAGAGAGGCGATTCTCGAGACTAAAGTGAGCGCGACCCAAAGTGCCACGAAGAGCAGAAGGGCTCACTACAGTCTGAAGGTTCCTATGGTCATCGTGGGAAACAAATGTGATAAAGATGTAAAGTACGTTTTCTGTTCCCAAGTAACATTGTCTCATCGTTGCGTCTCTATTTTACTAAATCTCCTGCCTTTATTATAGAACGGTCACGGTGGAGGAAGCCGAGCAGTATTGCGTGAGTCAAGACGAGTGCTGTATTTTCGTGGAAGCTTCCGCAAAACGAAACTATCATGTGGACGAACTTTTTTATCAGTTATTCGTAGTGGCCGGTCTACCTCTGGAAATGGCTCCGAATCATCATAGAAAAGTTCCGCTCACTTTTGGCTCGCCGACCATGTTGCCGCCGTCGCAGGTACGTAGTGTTCAGTATGACGTAAAATAATTTGTTATCATGTAACTTCCTTGAAATTAATCAACCGTTTCTGTAATTGAAAACCGATCGCGGAAAACTCGATTAGAGTCGACAAAGAGTGGAACGACACGATGTTGTTCACCTGGAGTCGCATCGCGATCGATTAAACGAGGATTACCTCTTTCGTGATATCGAGGGATATGACTGAAAAGCCTAAAAAAGCGACGCTTTTGTTTCCAGCCGCGACACAAAGCCACCCTCAGTATAAAACGTCGACTGAGCGACGCTTGCGGCGTCGTGGCGCCAAACGTGCGTCGTCCCAGCATAAGGACGGATTTAATGATCATGCGGACGAAGACGTGTTCGCTCGCGGCCGGGAACGAGAACAATACGCCAGGATCCAGGATTACGCTTAGAACAGGAAGAACGGAGTCTAGGAAGGCCTGCTCGATACAGTGATATTGCAAACAATTCTCACGCGGACAAATCTCTAGAAATATGATAACGCATTTAAGAGCGATCTTCGGAAACGAGCGTTATTATTTAGTATTTACATTTATTTATCTTTTATAATTTTGTTACGATTGTTGTACGAAGTATTTTACTCTTTCTTACTTATTAAGTTATTATAATTGGCTCTTACTATTATTATTTAAAAGCTTCAATAAAATAAGCTCTATATATACCATTTTCAGCGAAAGGAGAAAAACAAAGATAACTGAATTTCCAACGGAAACCTTACACAATACTATGAATCATACGGTTGAAACTTTCAGGTTTATAATTGTCAGACTTCACTGTAAATACGAAGAGAAAGCGAAGCGAGTACTCGCGAACGAAGATCGCCAAGAGGAAATCATATTTAAACCGACCACGCTATTCGCCTTAATTAATTAATTAATGGAATATAGCTTTAGCGTAATGTCCCGAAGGTAACACGTATAATTAACTTAAGATGTAACCGAGCGAGAGAAAAAGAGAAAGAGAGAGAGAGAGAGAGGTAAACCGTTACGTTAATTAATCGTTGTCGATCAAACGTTAAACGGGAAATCGATACCTCGACTAACACAGATGAGATCGTTTGACATTCGATCGGAAGGTTCTCCGATAGCAGCGAGATGATCGAATCGCATGAAGGGGAGCGTGTATTCCTCTCATTAGGTACAAATTTTTATCGAAATTATTTTCAACAAAGAATCTTCGAAGATTAGATCAGTTTGCGCGATCGTGAGTGAGAGGTCGAGAAGTGTCAGCGTTATATCAGTAATGAGAGATATTGCGAAACGCGGTGAGAAAGCTTTTTACCGGATTAGTTAACTGCGCCCATCGTAGCCTTACTCGAGCTCCGACACGCGAAGGAGCAACGTTTATACTTCCGCATGAGATTCTAGAGTGTTGTAATTCCATTAATAGCACTTGATTCAAGGAACGAATATTTGACCGTAGTGCCGTTCCTGCCGCTGAATCTTTCGCGTATGCGTAAATGTATTATATCGATTTTCGTTAAGGATAAATAGTCCACAAATTAATCTCATTACTTTCATGGACGTATTTCGCGTCCATTTCGTACTCGGTTTGCCGCTTTCGACGCGCGCGACCAATGAGACCGCATTGTTAACGACGAGACTCGTGTTACATGCCACATGCGTATAAAATCAATCGATATTTCAGTATCTCGACCTCCTTTTCTACGCATCTCAAACTTGTTGAAATGCATCGGGCGAACGCGTGCAAAATTATCGTATCGTCAGATTGCGTGTATATATATCATTTAAATGTAATCATGTTAAAAAAAAAGAGTATGAGGTAAATTTATAAATCCGAAAACTCTCTGCCCGATGTTAACAACAAAAGATTTATTTGTGAATCTTTTACGCAATTTTAAAGCTTCTCTTCTATGAAATTTATACGATAAAAAAGAGGTAAGTATATTTATCTGATAAGTGGAAATTACTCAACGAGTAAAATCTCGTTGAAATTTTGTGAAATTGATCTTATTGTTAGTTTGCAGTTTGTCTTAGTTTACAGAGATATATTTTTCCTATCTACAGCTCATCTCCGATAGATCTCGAATGATAAAATATTATAAGCACATAGATCTCTGTGTGTGTGAGTGGATAAGCATTCTTTCTCTTTCCATAGACTCGGCTATAGTTAACTCTTTAAGGTACAATCAATTTGACCAATTAGGCAGCCCGTAAATAGACTCTATCCGAAAACCAAGCGCAAAGCTTCATTCGGCAAAGTTATTGTACATGTGCTGCAAGTGGTAAAGATAAGCAAAAAAAAAAGATTAGTCGCGACATGCACAGTCATGTTCGCATTTTATATCGAATAAATGACATTTTCTCCACATCCTTGCATGATTTTCTGAACCGTACTTATACCGATTCCCGAAATAAAGCGGATATCGAAATAGCCGCAGTCCCGAACGTTTTCGCGCCACCCGCGCTAACATTTTGGTTTGCGGAACGAGAAATCGTTTGCTCTGATCGCCCCGGGCGAGAAATTGACTTAAACCAGATTTCCGTCATTAGCGCCGCGGGCTACGATTTGTCGATTATCATCCCCGAAGCGAAGTACTCTATCTTATTGGTTTGATCGATAACTCGTTAGTCGAATTTTCTCAGATATTAATCGCTTCGATATGGTGGGATAGAAATAGTCGCTTTAACGAGATGAATACGATATGGGTCTATGCACGTCATTAGATTTTTGGAAAACCTCATTGCGCATTGAAATAATTTCAACGAAAGCACTGTCGATCGTGATTACAAGAAAAAAAAAGGTAAAATTTGTTACAAAAACGAACTAAATATTCAATTAATATTTATTTGACGTTTAACTGACATTTCATTGATGTTTAATTGACGCGATGTTTAATCGACATGATTGACATCCGGAAAATAGGGGGAAATACATTTCCGTAATTAACATTGACCTTTTGCATTTCTCGTGTATTCTCTCGCTTTTTTTAATAAGAAAGAATCAATACGTGTTATTCAATGATATTAAAAGCCCTAGAAAACCTTTTTGTTACCTGAAAGCTAATACAAGTTCGAGTTCAATAAAATTGAAACAAAGAGACGTGAATGAGTTTTCGTTGTTCGATTGAAAGCGACGACGCTTTCAGAAATAGGTATACTCGAGATAACCGTGTTAAAAATACGATGTTAAGATATATTAGGATCTTCTTTTACCTTGATGAAAGACTTAATAACTTATATTTTACTCCGTAGGTATATAATTATTTACCTCTTAAAGAGTCTAGCAAACTTTTAATATTAAAACATACTTTATATTTTAATTTCTTCAAAATGAAAGTTAATTTTTTCTTTTACACTTCAAGTCATATATTTTAAAAAAGTAGTTATTTTGTAATAAATTTATGAATTACGATCATTATAATTCTTGTGATGGCTTATAACGCTATTTCAAAGACAAAAAAAAATGATCAACACTTAGTTGATAGGCAAAACAAACTAACTGAACTCTAAAATATACATCGATATACAATATATATAAATATGTATGTATTTAATTTAACTTTCGTTTATATTTACTTATCTTGTTTTATTTGTCGTAGTACGATTTATCTTAGCGAACACTTTCATCTAACCTGACTTTTGAGGAACATAACTAGACAAGCACATAAATATTAATTTTACTGACTACATGTATCATATGAAAATTTCATAACAACATGTATCATATGAGGGAGACTTTCAGTGAAAGATTTAAGGCGGTTATTCAACCTCTGCAATTCAAAATTTATGCTTTCAAAAACGATTTATGGCTCGCAGGATCTTCGAAAAAGGAGGCATCGCCACGCACGTTGACAGCGGTTTCGGTTTAGGAGAAGGGCGTAAATGCACTACGCGCACATTCCACTGTCGTGGAATGTTTAATTAAACTCTGACGAGAACTTGGAGAATTCCAGACACTGGCGACACACTGGAGATCTCTATACGTCACACAATTTGCATCTTTGCAACGTACGTTGTTAAGACGATATTGGTTTTAAAATTTTATCCCATGTTTATGTGCGTGCAGCGTCGTCTTTCTCAGAAGACTGTTATTACGGAAGAACCTGATATTGAAAATATTGCTTAGACGTGAAAATTTCTTATCTTTACAAAGCATTTTTAATATAGTTAGAAAGAGAATAGTAAAAAGTAAAAAGAGGGAACAGTAAAAAAACTTATTTGTGATTGCAATACAATTAATATTAATTCTCCATTAATGAGATTGCTAATGCGATTAAACGTATATAATTATATTACGTAAGATCGCACGTGCTTACAATGACAAATTCTGTGGAAAATTCCAAGTCGAAAACTCTTATGCGAAAATGTTGAGGCTATAATATATATTTAAATAGTTTTTAAATGGGAAGCACTTAAAGATAACCAATCAGTTTGTGGAAAATTGGCGCGCTCAGGCATGACACATCGTACAGTAATGAAGGTGCTCTTATATGAAGTTCGTCACAAATCGACCAGTGAGTTTTCTTGTATACTAAGCATATTCAAATTATGCCAATTAATAAAATATTTTTTTATATTAAACCATAGAAAGAGATAACTACCATAATAATACTGTAGTTTTCTTACATCAATAATTTTATAAAGCAGATTGAATATGTAAAATCAGTAAAATATTTGTTGAAAAATTTTCCACAAACTAACTGGTTTTTAAGTGCTTCCCATTTAAAAACTATCATAGTTTCGACATTTTTGCATAAGAGTTTTCGACTTGGAATTTTCCACAGAGATTGTCATTCCACAGAATTTGTCATTATAAGGACGTGCGATCTTTTTGGGACACCCTGCATATTTTCCTGTTAGAATAATTGTTAATGAATAGAATAATTAAATTATATTTATATTAAAATAAGTAAATAATATGCATAAAAATGCATTTCTAAGGCATAAATTATTGCGTTTAAAAAAGTATATTATATAATTTTTATGCTTCATAAAATTGCATTTGATTGGTTTAGATCTATAAAATTGGCATCCCAAAATGCAACTTTTTACAAAATGCCATATCAATTTTATAAAAATTTGTATTTCGGGGTGCCAGCTGATTTCTATTTTTTTTTTTAATTTTTCGATATACAATATGTTACATGAAAGTATGAAATCTAAAATTAATATTTGAAACACACACAAAGTGTCACGCTTTTAACGACTAACACATATTTTCATGCAATTCCGTTTAATTTTTTCCTTTTATTTTTTAAAGATTTTTTAACATATATACGTTATAACTTTATGACTTACAGAAGAACGCTAAAATCAAGATTATTAAGCATTTGCGAATTAAACAGAGCATCGCATTTCGAGATGGCAGCGCGTATTTTCGCGCAATTTCCGTGTTTCGAGATCTCGTTTGACCCTTTTCCCTCGTTTCGAAACGTAGAGGGATTGAATTGCTAAACCACCGACAATCACCCTCTCTCGTCAATGCGCATGTACGTTGTTATCCACATCGACCTCTCCACTCCTAGCCGCACGATTTGAGAGCGCAAGCGTGTTAGCCATTACACGCGCCTGTTGACCACGTCGAAGTACATACATCGGTGATCGCTTGGGTGCGGATCAAAAAGTGAATGAATAACAGCACGCAGAGGAGTGTAGCCGCGCAACCGATAACATCGTCTCTCTTTTCTGCGTGGAGATAACCGCACATGCGGGTAAGCAATGGAATAACTCAGGGGAGTCGCGAGCGAAGCGCGAGCCGCGAAGGCCAGTATTGAACGCGCGTGTCATGGTCTTCCTCTTATATAAGTGCCGTTGCCACAGAATTGTATAAGTACGACAGTGTCAGTGCGCTCGTCACGAAGCGAGCATTCGCGCAGTAGATAAACGTTCTCTATATCGCGTAACCGAGAAATCTCTCACGATTATCTTGACGTCAAATTTACAGAATTAACTTTAGAGAATTAAATTATTTAATTAAATAACAGTGTAAAGTGGAATGAACATCTGATGATATTACTTATATTTGTGTCAAATACACAAACTCGGTAACTATAATGAAAACATTTGTCTTGCCGGAGAAAATCAATAAATTGGAATATCCATTTTTTAGAATTACATACATAATAATTTTTAAAAATAAGAATTGATTTTATTTTGGAAATACATAAAAAAATTAAATAGAAGTAATTAAGTGCTGAATGCTTTTCTAATAGCTTTCTTATTGTTAGTCAAAGCTATTACGAAGAGCAATATAGAGAATGAAATAAACCTCTTATTTGAAATATAAAAATTATTTTATTAAAACTATTAAAATTAATTAATAGCTTTTTATTTCATATATTTAGCTAAATAATTATGTTATTAAATGAATAATTTTAAAAAGTTTCCTGATTTAGAATATTATACTTTCAATAATTTTAGAAGACTTTTTCAATGTATTCAATTCATCTAGTATATTTTTTCCAGAAAATTCAATAACTAAACTACATACACTTTTTTGTTTATAACTGCTTACTTGGAAGTCGTAGATTTGGAATCGTTAGATCGCAAATGACTCTTCGATGATTTGCGTATTTTAAGTTTAGTCAAAAATTGTAATATCGCCTCAGATCGTTTACGATCGGTCTTGCGGGAGTATTCGCGATGCGCAGTGACATTTATATATTTCGCATCTTTATCTTGCTGTCCCGTATTTATTTTACGCGTTTGCAAAAGCGGCGACACTAAGCGATTCAACTTGTACCGGAATTGCGATTTTCGTGAACACGCCAGTATCTCACGAGAGTATGGTCACATTTTTCTTGGGTACCTCTGTAAACTCTATCATCCGATTAACCGTTTCTTTTGACACGTTGTTGTCGGACTCGATAAAGTCGTGTCCATTTCAATGCCAACTCGATTATCGAAATATCTTGATTGCATTTTGTTTAATTAATTTCTGAGTGGAGATTTTCGATACTTTTTAAAAAATATATATTGATATTGATACTGTAAATTTGTAATTTACATTACCTACGTTACAGATTTTCAATATTGTTAGTACATTTCAAAATCACTTAATAAGTAATTTTTTGGTTAATGAAAATGTATGTATGAAGTGTATGTTCATTGAAATAAAATTATAAAATACATTTATTGGAAGTATGTTAAATAATGAAAAAAGAAAGATTAATATAAATTTTTTTAAACACAAGCTTATCAGATTGTATATAAATTGTACGTATATAAATTCAATACCCTTTTATTATACTTGTCCAAGAAATTATACAAAGAAATTAACATACGTAGAATGTACAAAATTTGATTTAAGATTCGAGACTTAAGTTTGTTTCATATTAATATTATAATTAGAAACAAATCGTTATCTAAGATGAGAATTGTGCAAAAGTATTCGGAAAACGAATCGTGCAATTTTCTCGTAAGTCAGAAACATCAAAGCGGCTGTGAGGACAGTCTGTAAAAGTTTGGCCTCCATCCCTTTAAATAAGCCACTCATTCCTTTTTTCCTGCATTTAAAAATTATTTACATTACTTTTATAAATTCAACATCACTCATACAACATTTTTATAAATTGCAATGGTAAAATATAAAATAGATATATCACATATTCATATGGTATTATTTGTACTTACTTCAGAATATGAAATAGTATTTGCAACGTGCCTGCATCTGGAGGTAGATTAGGATATTTGGCTCCATGCTAAAATTACAATAGTTTAGCAATTAAAAAATGGCGCGATATTTTTTCTCTATTTAAATTTACTTTTCTCTCAAACGAACTAAGAATGTCAATAATGTTCGTATTACCCTCAACTTTGTTTGTACAAGTTGCAAAGGATATGTTATGAATGTGGCAATAGTTTTCGCTAACGCTCCCATAATGAAGAAACTCCATGCCGGTGGTTGAGCACCGTTAAGAGATGCGATGACTCTTCTCTTAATGCTCTCGTATGTCATAAATTGGATGGCCGGATTCGCAACGAGTATAAGACTCGGCATCGTTCCCGCCCACAATTGTCTCAAACCTTCGTACTTCCATATGTGCACGAGGCCATCTGTAAAACATGATGACATTCTAAAATATGTGGTCTAATAATTAATACATAAACGTAGATGCTGTATTACATGGCAATCAAT
>VBVR01000233.1:0-62872 GCA_011638315.1 Tetramorium parvispinum | reverse complement strand
GACTGCAAGCTGGCCGGCCATTTTAGACTGTCAATTAGATTAATTAGGAAAGACTAATTGTTCCCTCTGACCATCGACTACAGGATCACCTGCTACGAGGATCGATCTTGAGGATACACCGGCTGAAACGTGAAGACTCCCTCCGTTCGGATAATTTGGTCGGGCATTCAACATCAATGGCCTTTACTATCTGCAGATTAATGCCTATTATTGTATACGAGGCACGTAACCCAGCTCTCATTATATCCGATAATTATAGTGAGACGTGTATAACGCGGAAATACATATGTACACATACATATATATAATTTCATCCTAATCTTTCACGTCACAATGCGAGCGAGGGTATGTGTACAAATATAAGCATAACGCGCTATGGAGCATAAGCGAGGCCATTTCTAACTCCATTTAAATAAAGCATGTAGAGCATGTAGAGAGCAAGAGAAATATTGCGGTAACGGTGCAGTCGACAATATCGCGTAAACATGTACATACATGCTTGCGCAGGACGTTTTATATCGACTGTTCTGGGAAAATAATTCAGCGGGCCGTGCTCGCCGAGCGTTCTTACAAGCAAGATGCTTACACATTTTTTTCCGATACTGAATGCAACAGTTTATCCGGGCGTATCCCTGTCGATATTTAACACTTCGAGTTATATTTCCTGCCAATTTTTATCTCACCAGATTTGTATCGTATAATCCGCCAACAAAATTCAAGGGAAAAGTGAAAAGGAAACAAGATTTCAATAAAACCAAAAAAGAGGATGTTAATGAAAGAGAGACAGAGATGAAAAAAGTGGAAAAAAATATCGTGATTGCGATTAATAAAATGCTTTATCAGAGATATCACCAGAGAGAAACTCTAACATTTACTTAACGCTAATAGTATCGGGCGGTTATTTCTGAGCGCCGTTTCCATTTTTTAGATTGCAACTTTAAAATAACGAAAATGATTGATGAAAAAGTAATAAAGCTTCAGAATCCTCTTTTACACAAGAAATAGAGTATTAATTTAAAAAATTGAAACGGTCACACACGCACAGAAGTGACCGGTACTTATAGTGTTAAAAACATAATACGGGATATAAATTTGAGGATTATAAAATGCGATTTTCAACCTTTTTACTCTCAAGTTACTTCCATTTACGACAAACTCGACGTTCATCATCTTATCGATGCATAGAACTCATAAAGTATCTCCCGGAACTCCATTCAAGGAAGGAGGTAAAACTTTTAGTAAAGCCGACTGAACCTCGAGCGCGTATATCCGGAAACGAGAGAAAGGGCGACGTTATGCCGCGGCCGTGCCAATCGAGTCGCTCCCTCGTTGATCTGCTTTGCGGCCCACGAACGTAATCGGACGAACTTTAATTGCCTCCGAACCTACCGCGGCTAGCGACGGGCGCGGGAGAGGGGGTCAAAAAGTTAGCGGAAGGCGGAAGGATCCATTAGCGGAGTCGATATTCCGGCCTTCAGGTCCGGGAAAGGCCGTCGGGAATTTTCTCGTATTATCTCGAAGCGACTATCCACTTATCCTCCCATTTTCCCCGTTTTTCGCCGACTTTGACGTCAGCTTTGTGTACCCAGCATCGCTGTACCCACCGTTGTTCCATCTTTCGTCCACGGGCCGGCTGGATATCGGATTTTCCAACGGTTATCACGGATCACGGAAGAGAATCGCCGAACGCCGAGATAACACCGATGTCTCGGCTTCTCGACTTTTTCGCCCTTCAATCGATACCACGGTGGACGCTGCTTATCGGCAAATCGCATATGATCGTAAACCGACTTATTAATGCCGTCACTCGCGCGTGCGAAGCAATTACGCCAACTTCCTCGAGGATAATATGTTTCCAAATGTCTCCAAATTCGATGGTACATCAGATCGGGCAATTCAGCGAATAGAGTACAGTTTCAATAGAGACGCTTGAGTTGGCCAAATGGAGCACGGAAGATTGCCAATATGAGATAGAACTACATGCGACGAAACAAGGATTTCAAGCTTATCGATACCTTCGTTTTCCGTTGAAAAATCAGACGAGAGCTGCGTTGCTCTACCGTAAATGAAGAGTTTTACAAACATTTTTCAACTTGTATAACATTCGTACAAATTGTCCTTGATAAAATGAAGATAATCTCCAACGAAACATTATTCTAACAAATTACTTGAAACATAAATTATAAAGGAGAGAAAAAAAGTAAATTTGTTGGTGACCAAAAATTGAACTTTATTGTTATTCTATTAATGATCTTCTCTAATAATTGATACATTTACTAACATATCATTAAACTTTATGAATTACAACACTAAATGGATCGTTGATTAACGCTAAATAATAATTCTTCTCAGCGTGTACGTTCAACGCTTTGCCTCCGTTCCTTAAACAGTTGGACGTAGAACTTCGAAGGAGCATTATTTCTCTTGAAAAACAGGACTTTGTTTCATTAGATGAGCGATGTAGGATGTACGTACGCTTGCGGGACCGCAAGATCGTACGGAACAACACGGCGACGAGTTCACGGGACGGCGCTTTCGTAGTTTCTACTACTAGGCACTTAACTCTACGGTCGAGCGATATCCCGCATTCTGGTCCACGCATTTACAGAAACAGACGGAGCTTTATACAGGGAGGAGAGGAAGCCTCATTGCCATGCGACCGGCTTGCAGTTGACACTGCGCAGCCAGCGAAAGCTTTGTCGTGCACGACACACAGAACCACGAAATACTCTCGGAAGAAATTACGTCCATCATGACGTTTTGTTACTGTCTTCCCATAATTGCATCGTATTAATTTAGGTCTGTTCTCTTTCATAAAGTTAATGAATATTATTTATAAATACTATAAAACTTTGTCAAAAAATCGGAAATTTAATGGAACATTAATTTCTTGGAATATTTTTATAAAAATTAATACTTTATTGTGATGTGATTCTTAAATATTTATCATTTTACATATTACAGTAAATTTTTGTGGAAATGGAGGTAATTAAAAAATTTATATAATATTACTCCGTTTTTTGTGCTATATTTTGACATATTATGTCGAATATAACATTATATTATAAAATTGATATAATAATTTAAAGTTTATATTTCGAAAAGATCATGTTAACATATATACATATGTCAGCATTGTTCATCGATATTAAAACTGAAATTGGGTAATGTTAATTAAGCGATGAAGATTCGAAAGGGAGAGGCAAATATAATATTATTTCGCCAACTTTTTTATTGCGTTTTGTCGCCGATGAGAAACGCCCGTCAAAGCGCCGCCGATTGACTTTTCTCTCGGACCGTAATGACGAAGTGGCTTAATTACGATCCCCGTTGTTATTCATGCAAATTCCTGACGGTTATTGCAGCCGGGGGAGTGCTCCATTATCGGAGCAACGTCGTTGATTTTCTTTCTGCCGCTTTTCCTTTGCCGCGCGACGACACGCCGCGCGCCGGCAAAATGAAACATTCTTTTTTTCCGCGCGATCTGAAGTGAATTAGAACAGAGGCGCGATGCAGTTATTGCGAAAACCACCGGAGTACGTTTCTCCATCGAATCCCGTATTAATCTTCGTTATCACGCCGCGGCGTCGCGTTCGATACGTGTTATTTCCATCTTTATTCACGCTTGATGGATTAATTTCCGCTGGAAAATCAAACAACTACGCGTACACGGTAGAAAAGTCAAACTAAGGTGTTGAAATTTTCTTTCAATTTGTTTAGAGGTTTCAGAAAGTTTGGAAAGTCCGTTTCAACAAATTTCTTGTGTAGCTTTTAACCCCTTTTCAAGATCATAACCTTTGACGCGAGTGTAATTAAAATTGATGCGCTCATAGTCAATACTCGTTTCTTTTCGCGCTGAGATTACAGTTACCAAAACGAAGCAAATATTTGAGAATTTTGAAATTGTGTGTTGCGATATTTACCGCAAAAGTAATAAAATACAATCTAAATTGTAATTGTCACAGAATTAATTATTTCTATATTATAAGCGATTGAAAGCGAACTACTTTCTATCTTTAAAAGGGAATCGGACTGTAAAATGTAAAGCTTAATTACTCATCCTGATTCAAGTGAACTTTAGTTCGCTTAGTTTTAATTACTAAAGTACACAATGTCGAATATTAAAATGTTAGATAATTGTTCTCCTTATCATTTTCTCGAAAAAAGTTTCTCAATCCACGTGAGCCAATGCATGTAAATGTTTGCACGTTTACATTGGACGCACAGCGGGGTCATCTTGTCTGTTTGCGAGAAAACGACAAGGAACTTGCTATTTTCTCTTTCGAACTTTGTTCTTCCGCACGATTGCTCGGAACAAATTGGCTTTATGGGTTACATGAAATTTTAAAATGTCGGCAAGTAGCTAGAATTATAGGCAACTTCTGCATTATTAATGAAGGAACTCGTGTGAGGAAAATTGGTTGAAAGAGAAAAAAGGAGAAGAAAACAGACGCTACCCCGTCCGAAGAACGCTGTGTTCTTAATTTCGTGAAAATCTGCTGTCGAGAAATTGTGTTTCCGTGGGCGTCTTTTGTCTTTATTTAAACGATCGTTTATATTAAGTCGCCGCACCGGTGTAATTACAATCGTTTTACGCATCGTTTTCATTGCATTCCGCTTTTCCGTTAAGTACCTCTTCTTTCTCAGAAGATTCAATGGATTTTTACTCACTTTGTCACGTTTTTATCGCAATTGCACACAGTGGAGCAACAATTGAATTTCTCGAGTAAGCAACATTCCAAGAAACGCTTACCGAAACAAGAAATCAAAGTGTTATAAAACTAATCAGCATTTAATTAAACGACGAAAGACACAGCGGAGAAATCTTGTTTAACCAGCGAGGATCTTACGAAATTAATATTGTACCGCTGCTTCTTCATAACGCGCCTGGAAAAGTCACATCTTCAGAAAACACCATACCTTACTCTTCCGAGAGATACTAATTTCACCCTTTCGCTTGTTTTCTCGCGTAGACGCACGTAACGAAGTGTGTACAAGGATAATAAAATTTCCAAACACCAAGAAGGAAGTCGCCGTTAGAATCGTACTGGAGAGTGAGAGCAGTAGAGATAAGAAGAGCGGAGAACGAGAAGTGTACGGAGAAAAGGATAGGTGTGGTCCGCGGAATAACAAGCGTTGAGGGAAATTTCATTAATAATGCAAGTAACGAGACGGAATCGCATCGCGAGAGATACGTTCTTGTAATTATTTCGAACGGTGCCGCAGAGAGATAAAGCAATAGGACTGATGGGGAGCAACAATTATTTATAATGAAGAAACGTGATGGGACTCGAGCGACTGACGGTTTCAGATATAAAGACGAATGGCGCTTTTGAGGGCCCGCCCCCACGAAAGCGACCAACACTTCTTTATACGTGAAGAAAAAAAATATAATGACGTCGTTACGGTCACGGATGGCAATGCCGTCTATTGAACGACCCGCATTGAGATAGATGAGTGACGTTAACAAAAAGCACGCGAATTCTTCCGACCTGTTTTTCCTGCCTGACGTGACGAGCGTCTTGCAGCAAAATTTTTGCAACAGACAGAAAAAGCACAGCGTGTACTTGAGATATAAAAAAATCTTTCATAAGATGAAATCTTATGTCAAAAGCCTTATGATACACGTTCTTTGATTAATTTTCAGGATCAACGTTAGCTTGAAGAAATTTTGATTAGACGCCGTGATTTTTTCTTTTTGCAATTTTTCTATTAACTAACATGAGATGTTCGCGATTAACTCAGGATTCAGTAACGTTTCGTGCCTCGTTCGCGTGAATGTAAATCGATAATAGCATCTACAGAATTCCTTTATATATATATATTTTTTTTTCATTTTCATCCGAGACGCGTTCCGCTATGGTTCGCATTCAGTTAGTAACATCAGTACTTGAAGCAGTCATTGTCGCGATAGTATAAAATACCATAGAGAGACGGTGGTAGGAAAAAACCGCCTGCGTCGTCCTTCTTGAAAGTCGCCAATTCATTTCTTCCTTTCTGCTTCCGAGAGAGTGGTCGATGTAACGTAAGAGGATGTCGGGAAAGAGCGTAAACGATGGCGTCAGGTAGATCGAAGGTGATCACGACCTTAGAGAGCAACGGTAGAAAAATTACCTTTCAGGCCAGAGCTTCGTGAAAGGTGCAAATAAATGGGCGACCAGCTGAGTCTAATAATCTGCCTCTACAATTTCATCATTTATTCTTTGTCTCTTAAACAAATTCTGTACGTTTTCGGTAATTTTTCAAAATCCAAAATTATCGCCTCTCTAAATAAAATCCTCGAGTCAGAGATTCTTGAAAAAGTCTTTGAATCTAAAATTTCATTTATTAAATTGACATTCTAGATAAAATTGACATCTTTATATTTGCTATTGTATCCTTGATTCTGCATTTGGATTAAATAGCAAACCAATCTTTAAAAAATATCTTTTAAAAATGATACTACAAATTGTGGAATCAATATTGAAACAATTCTTTTGCATAACGAGAAAAACTGTTACCGTAAATACCCAAACTTTGCAAACTTTTACTTTGCAGCGGGCAATGTTTCAGTGTGCATGCGTTACGGGAATAGCAATCATGCAGATATAGGTGACAGCTTATTGCTTGTGTCATGACTTATTACCACTTATAATATCAGGAGTTCATATGTATCGTTAGCAGATGTTAACTCAATATAATTTAATATATAGAACTAACATTTCTTGGTAAAATTAAAAATATGCATATAAATAATTTTTTCCATTATAATTTGGATTTAATTTCTTAACCAAATAATTTAATAAAGTATTCACTTTTTATCAAGATTTTTCTCGCTAAATTCTATCAAAACGTACAATTATATTTTAGAAGGAGAGTTTATACAAATTTATACAAGAAATTAAAATTCGCATGACAGTTTATACTTCTCACAACTGTATATAAAATTAATAGACATGTTGTGCAAGCCGCGAAATTAAGCGCAGTGAGTTTTCAATAGATTAATTCAAGGGCAGCTACCGAACACAAGCCGAGAACTCGATGGATTGACGGTTAGAGAATTACTTTCACGCTACTCTACAGAAAAAAAACGAATTTCCAATATTTCCAATCTTCTGGCGCGGCATACGCGATTGAGAGATATAAAGACGACGTCCACGAAAATGACAGTTAAGCGTGAACGATTTTACGCGGAGAAATTGACGTTGTCGTCTTCTTCAATTTAATCCACCTTCCCGTCCACCTGCACAGCCCGAGCGACATTCTATTCGCTTTGCACGGCGAGCGGGGAAATCGAGTGCAAGGTGTGAGGAGAGAGAGGGGGGAAAAAAGGCAGGCCGCCTCTGCAAGTACAAGAAGTGTTACCTATTCTCATGGGTAAGGGAAGAACGTTGGCTTTTTTAAAATTCATGTTGGTGTACCTTGCTGATGTACCTTCCGCCTACGCATGCATACGTATTTTATATGGTTGCAGCGAAGGATCGGTAGTCGGTGCCTCGGAGAAATTCTCAAGGAAAAAAACGATCGTCGTGATACGCGATGCCAATTTCTCCTCCATTGCGAGCAGATTAGCGAACGGATTTTTCCATTCGATAAAATATCAAACAATCTTATGCCGTTCAATAACGTTCATTGAGTTTAATTAACAAGTCCATTTTTATAAAATAAAATAAATAAATATCTAAATAATATAATTCAATTACATTTATAATTTTATACGTTTGTCGGAAAATATGTGAATAAAAAAAGGGAGTGATTCTGAACAAAAGAACGTGTCTTTATCTACGTATTACTCGCATTAATTTATCAGTTTCCTCTAAATTCTTTATTTTTTATAAATTCGTTATTTTTGTACATATGTATGTGTTCATTCATGCGGAGGATTGTATGTGAATTTATTTTTATTTCGACATGTTATATAAAAGATCGAATTCAAATATTTCCATATCAGCAGAACATTCTCATATTCATGCAATTTATATTTTAATTACTACTCTTTTTCGATAGCGTTTATAAAATGATCAAACCGATCGATTTTTTTCTCGATGAAGATTATCGTAACAGATAGTTTGCATCGAAATGTTCGTTATCGGATCTCGACGATGAACAGTTGGATCACATCCAGCAAAAAGTCAATTCTTTGTCTCAATCTTCGTCGATCGATTAATTAGCGAGGGAGGTTAATTGGCCGATCATCGTCGTTGTCGTCGCCGAACGCTCAAGTGGTATCGATATAATTGCGCGGCAGTCTGCATGAAAGCAAATAACTTGACCACCGCGTAAACTCGACTAATTGCGATATATTATTAATTTGCTTGGACCAACCAATTAATGTGTCTCGCGGAGAGGTCAAGAGTGTTTTCCTTCTATCTAGTCTTCCTGTTTCTTCGAGTTTGTTTATGCGCTTGCTCATTGCAGGCAGAATCGATCGACTTCCACGCTTCGACGAATTATCGCGTCGACACGAATTGAATTCGAGCCGATCACATCATTCTCTCACGATTGCTACAGAAATGGAACTCTAAAGTTCACTGATTTTGTAACGGGTCATTGCGTATGAAATGCTCGTATTCGGAAAGTTTCAACTTTATGGAACGTTCTTATGACGCAAATATCTTCTTTGTGTGTGTGCGTGTATGTACATTTTAATCAAATGTTATACAATGTTGATATTAAAGTAATATGATTTATGCTTCAGTTTGAATTTTTCAACTTTCAAATAAATTTATAAAGAAATGAGAAAATATATAATATTATTCTATATAATTTGAAAATTACAATATAATTTATATAAATATATAATTGTAAAATGAGAACTAACGTTATAGAAATGGCCCTTGTGTAGTATAAATTTTACACTTGCAAAGAATGAAAAGAATATTAAAATATATTAAAAATTTAACTTTTTAAAAATTTTTATTTAATACGAAGCTAATATTCTTAATCAAATAATCATAATTCTTAATCAGACTTTAAATTCGTTTCACGTTTTCCGCAAATTCCTAACGTTTTTTAATTAGTCTGATTTTTGTTGGTTTCACGGTTTTGTAAATTCGTAAAAATTCTCTCGCCCAATTTTTATCTGGTTTGTTAATGCTATTGTTACAATTCCCATTTCGGACGATCCAAGAGTGATAGCGTGACATTGCAAAAAATTCGGTTTTCCGCATATTTCTTGTATGCTCGTACTCGTTTATTGCAGGCGCATCGATCAACCATGATATCTCGTCAAATTGTTGGGCAAAATCGTGTACGCGTATTCCACGCTAAATTGGTCTTCATAATGAATCCATTTTACTACCTCCTGTATTATATTGTGCATCACTATACATAATACATAGTAACATTGTTATTAAATGCAGCTATTATACTAGAATGTTGTGTAAAAAATTTTTTTTATTTTCGAATGATTTAATTTAGCACTTGTAAGATCTAAAATCTACAAAATTGAAGATATCGATTAAAGCATGATAGTCCTTTACATATATGTTTTCTAATATGTAATTCGTTTATAATATCTAATATATATTTCATAAATGTTGGTAATGAAAGAAAGAAATAATAATTTTTAAATTATTCGAGAATTGCGCAAAATAAAAATAATCACATAATTTCATCGACAGAGGAGTAAAGAGCATTGAAGAAATAACGAGATAATTGAGGTTTGAAGGCATTTATTAACCCGTAATGTAGTCGATTTCCAAAACTTTAGCTTCGCGTTGATCCATATCTTCGAAAAGAAAATAGATCGGTTTTATTTCCGTCTTTGAGTGATTCCATTTAAAAACAGAATTCTCGACATGATGAATAGGAAAGCCGAATCTCCTGGTATATGTTCAGATATATATATACAATATATACCGATTTTTTAAGTTGCAAAATTTCTCATTCGCATTCGGCTTTGATATTTATGAAAATGGGTATACAGACTATTGGTGAAAGTTGGAATCAGGAATTATAGCTTATTGTTGGTGTAAAATGAGACTATAACTGTAAGTCAATTTAATAACGTTGGCGTGGCGGAACGCAATGCCGAATATGAATCATTGCTGCCAAGTTTCGTGACAGAGATTTCAACGACATAGATCACGCAGAATCAGGCGCCTCGTCACGTTATCGAGCAAACACCTGTTTCTACTAGATATGCAGCGTGGTATGTGGCGGAAGCATGTGCATAATGTATTCGGATTCTAAGTGAGAATAGCGTGATCCTTGAATCATACCCTAATGAATATGAATATTATGTGCCAAATAGAAACGAGTAAATAATTGGTAAAAACGCAGGAAATAGTCTTTCCCTAGACATATTTTCGATGCATATTGCCCACTGCTATAGCAAATTTACTCAAATTTACTAAAGCAAAATAGATTTTAATAATTGCGTCAGGAAAAAATAGATTCGCCGATACACTAAGTGGGAAATTTTCATTTTTATCGCATGTACTTTCACACGGTTGAGCGTGCTTTTTACGAAATTACGTGAAGCTCGCGTTAGTTTTTTTACACGCTATAGCAGGCTGCCTTACACACAGCTGCCATAATTCCAAACGCTCAAAATTAGTCTGATAAAGTAATATTGTAAATTATACACTGCTGCTTCTCGCGGTATTTTTTTTCCGTTAACTTATGTGCCCTCGGAAGAGATATACTGATCGCTGTTAGCCGAAGCACGTGCGTACGGCATCTAGATAGCAGGTGGTTCGGCACGCTTGGCCTTTATTGTGATAAGAAAGAAAGACTGCGTCTTTAAAGTTTCGTTGCGCTACACATTGGACTTCATAAGTCGTCCATAAAACGTGGAATTTGAAATTAGACATTTTTATACACATTTTATTTAACATAGATTTCTGCACACTAACGAAAAATATGCGTAATAATTTATGTTGAATTCTCAAAGCAGTATGGATTTACTAAATAAAAGTGATTATTCTGTCTTTTTTTAACCTTTAATTACTTGCGCTCATTTTCTTTTCTCGTAATTGCTCGCATGGGGTCATTTAGGTCTGCAAAGTAGAATACATCAAGTAAATACTGTAATTACGAAACAATTAAACCTTATTTTATTGCACACACTGCATTACGTGAGAGGAAACATATTTACAAGAAATTAACATAAATTAAGTGAGCTTAAGTTCAAAAAGATCTTTTTTTCCCCTCAAGTTAAAAATACTTTTTATATATATTTTCAAAGGTAAATGGAATCTCAGAGACCTCCTTGAAGATTAATAAAAGAGTAATTAAAGATTAAAAATAATTTTCAATTTGTCTGCAATTATACTAGCAATAAATGTCAGTATTTCGCATTCGATTCTATTAATCTTTCTCAAAATGATGATTAATATCAGGCATTTTTTTTCATACTAGAAAATAGTAATTATATTCGCTTCCTTATCGATGCACGATGCTTTGGCAATATTCCGTGTATTTGCGTGCACGTGTAAGTATGTATGTGTTTATCTTTCAGTCGTTCCATGACTGCCGAGCGTCATAAGGTGCTCTGTCATCGCATCGCGGTAACGCGAGCCGATAATGCAGCAATGTTATATACAGTTAGCGTCAGACGTTGACTTATAACGCCAGCATGAATAGGAACACAATGCCTCGGGAAGGCTCCGGTGCGTTGTGATTATTTAGTAATGGCAACAATAATGTTTCACAGCTACGACGCGTGCATTGTGATTCTCTGTTATATTATTTAATCGATGTTAGTCGGACTACATTTTGCAGAACTGTCTCGAAATATCCTATAAATACGTCCAGTAAAATTAATCATAAAGAGAAAATTATTCATTTGAAATTAAATTGCAGAGTGACTCTCGTGAACGAATAACTGACGCATCAATGTCTCTTTTAAAAAACAAATAGAAAGAAAGAGAGAATAAAAAGAGCAGTCGATTGGAAATTGCACTCTTACACGGCAAAGCAAAACACGTTCAGATATTTCCTGCGCTCGTTTCGTTCCGTGATGAAAATTCTCAAATCACTGGCCCTTTGTCGTGCCGCTGATCCGTCATGTTACGCGCATTTCGCGTGATCGCGATACAAAAGCATGAGAAGACGATTTGCGAGCACGATGTTTATGGTTTCGCCGCACCCCGTTTCAAACGGACTTTAATTTCATTCCGACGAATTAAACTGGCCAACGATGAGAATTATATTTCGTTTCCCCACTGTTATGATAAAAATATAAAAACCGTATGCCACGCACAAATATAAAGAAAATACACGAGCTACACGAGCAGCAAGCATGCAAATAAATATAGTTGCATTTAGAAAGGAAAAGAGATATTTTTTTTGTTACAATTCTAAGGCAATAAAATTATTATGCTTATTATATACAGAACAAAATATTTTGTAATAGATAAACAATATAAATGAAAATGAAATAAAAATTCTTTAAATTTAATTAGATTTACAAGAATTATATCGTTTTAATTAATAAAGAGTTGAATTAATTGCACATACCAGTGTTTAGCTCACTGTTTGCAAGAACTTGTTTGAAATAGCGTAGCACGTTAAAGACTTTCATGTAATTTTAATGTACAGGGAAAACATGTTAGCGAAACAATTACTTCAAAATACCGACAGGCACGACGGTTCGATCGATGGAGCGCAGAATTAATGTCCTGCAGGTTTCGCTATACATGATTACGCAGACTACATGATCAATCTGTTGTGAAACGTTTGTTGGCTTTGATCCGTCGAAAAGCGGTAAGGGATATTCGCCGATCTAAAATTACAGCACGCGCGCGTTGCCTTATCATAGATCAAATTAATTTTCGGTTTTCCATGAACACGGGCGAGCCGGCGGGTATTCGTACGTCAAAGCTGAAACTAATATGGATGGCGCGATATAAAAGCAGCCGTTAATTAAAACGCGGACTAATACATAGCCACGTTATTTCAGTCAAATTGAGTTGAGATTTAATTGCTAATACAAGTAATTGATTTACTTCTGACATGTTAAGAAGAAATCCGCGGCTCAGCATACTCGGGCTTTTCGTATTGGCACGTACGTACGTAGACTTTTGCATTAAAGCCTCGTTGATTATTTAACGAAGTGACGCAGCGTGTCCCTTCGAAGTGAGGTAGAATTAATTTTCCGATCGTCGTAGCGCATGACGCGGTTCCATTAGCCTTCATTATGGAATCCATCTATCATAGGATCCTCTGCGATCTGATACTTTATTTTCTCGCAGATCGCACAAGGGCTCGATCGCTCTCTCTCTCTCTCTCTCTCGGCATAATCGTTCCTTGGTATGGCAAATTGAGATATTTTCGCCTCTGCGATGGACTAGAGAAACGATTTGCTGTACCCGCGCCAAGTTAATTAAGCCCATAGGTTGGAACGGACGTTCATTAAGTATACCGCTCGCGCTCGTTGATATTTCCTCTGTTAAATTAAACACGGCCACTCTAAATATTATATTTAATTATGTTCCGCGAACGAGGTGCACGAGGTGCGAGGAACGCACATTGAAACTGTCACATTCGTTGCAGCTGCTGGAATTAACTGTTACGCTTTAATTTTCAACGAGTCGTAATTAAGTCAACGGTCAAACCAATAACAGCAGTTCATGTATACCCAAGTTAATGTAGTCGGTCAAATTAATCGCTCGTTAACACGGAAGGCTGATGTAAACAGTTGCAGGTTTTTCAAGAAGCTTGAAAACAGATCCTTCGAACAGAGTTTATCCGTTTGTCCGACTATGGCTTGGTCTGATCCACTGATCCGCGACGTTTAGATAGCACATTCGATACGTCTGTCAGTTTCATGTTCTCGCGGAAACCGATCTGACAAATCGTCGTCTCTCTTACCGGGCGACATGGGCAAATTAATTCGACGACAACGTCGTCTTTCTGGCACGGCTCCCACATCAGATTGTCATCGCGTTAAGTCCGTCGTCATCATCTTTGACGAACCGCAAGTCCCGACGCTTACTACGACGAAATCGCTCAGACCGCAAAACTGAATTAACCCTCGCCACGCATTTCGCGGGACCTGCATCCCCGATTTGATTCGAGAGTGCTGGAGACGTTTAGACGTCATCGGAAGTCCTCAGCGAGGCCTCATTCGGCATGTAGGTACGCACCGACATGACAAGGAGCTCTGCTCAATTTAATCGCTCCCACGAACAATGGTGCCTGACAAGAAGATCCGGCCGCCGCGCTGGTAACGGCACGAATTATCGAGGCGAATGACGATTCGAGATACAGTAAATCGCGAATCAGAGAATCGACGGAATTGAGAATAATTCGATCGGGCAAGGAACACGAGCTCGGAAAATCGAGTTATTGTATATACGCGTGATCGAATCCAAATTCGCGAGGCACAAAATAACAGTTTCATTATTATTGCCTGCAATAATAGATAAATATTGTACGAGTTTGTAGAATTTTACGAGAGAAACGTACTTACTTTGTAAAAGCTGTAATTAATATCCCTTTTTTTGCACCTCTCACGCTCCATCGATACTTTTTATTACGTCAAGTAAGCAATCGTGGCACGCATCGTCGGATAGTGCATGATTTTGTCGAGTACCTCTTTGAAGATCGGTTTAAAGAAGTTATATAAGGAACATCGATCCCTTTGCTTCCTGCTACCTGACACCGCGCACCATCGAATTCCGAGCTTATCCTGAAATACGAAATACGTTTCTATTATGTGTGTTGCCATAAATCTGATGCAGCATAAAATACGCGCCGGGCGGAAACAAGAGCCGATAGAAGACTACCCGATAATGGAGAAACATAGTGAAGTATTCGTGCTCAATATTCGGTAAGAGTAAATCTTTGTTTGGCTAGCCTGCACCTCGTACGCCAGAGAATGTTGCCGAAAATTGACATTATAGACCATACCTGTAAACATAGGATATAGGATTCGCAACTATTGAGTGACTGTTATTTCTTGTAAAATTATAATACGATATAAATTATTAACAACTTTTTAAAGAATTTAATCGCTTTCAACAAAGACACTTTTGTATTTGATATTAAAAAAAAATCATCTGATATGATACATCTTGTAATTATCGATGATTATTTGAAATGTCAATAACAGTTTTTTAATTTTTACTTTATTTATATTATACTTTTTTAATGATGTTTGAGTCATAAAAATGAAGAACAATTAAAATTCAGTGGATTATTTCGATATTAATATTAACGCTAATTAGTTTTCACGGAATATGTTTCTCGAAGGCTTAATAAGTTGAGTAAGGAGAAGTGAGAAAGCCAAGAGAGTGTAAGCTTTAAAGTTTTAAAGCTTAGACTATGCTGACAGAACAATTTCATCATCGGCCGGATGAGTCTGTCCTCCTCCGTGCTCGATGTCAGCGATGAAGGAAAATGTGCGGGTGGTTTGTGACAATCGATATCAAATATTTGTTCTCGTTGCACTTATTCTCCAATATAGCTTTAGCTAGCATCACAATTACGCATTCTATAATATTATCTCAAAGAATTCTTTAAAACAATTGCCAAATATAGATAATGATGTAGATCTATAAATATCAAGGCAAACGATTAATATTGCCGAGTCTCAGTGTCGAATTTTAAGTAATATACAGTGGTGGCAGAAATAATACGATAATACGAAATAATATACGCAGAAAAATTATATTAATTTTCAAATACTGAAGGTGAAAAGATAAATTCAGATAACAAATTTAAGGTTGCACTCTTATATCATTAACGTTTACCGAAAAATACTGCGAGTTTTATATTTGTATTATACAATTAAAAAGAATATGGTCTTTTCCAGAGAAATAATCTTCTTCTGCTGCGCAGCTATAATATATATCTGTATAAGAGCAACGCCCATAAGCCTGTGATATAGGAATAAGCGTAGTCTTTTTTCTTCAAGTATCGGATAAGAACGAACTGACGAAGGAGAAACTTATTTCGTTTTTCGGATCGAGCAACTTGTCGGCGGATGCTTCGATTTTGCTGCACCGGTGGACACTTCGGATTTTCTCTTTTCTCTTTTCTCTTATTTGATTCTAAGGTTAAGAAGAGAGAGCTTAGTTTGTTCACGGGGCAGGACTTCCGTCCGCGGACCCAGCTGGAAAACGCAATAAACGCCTTCGTCCGACCTGCGAAATGGCACCTTCGTAGTGCCTCCTATTTCATCGTACATCGGCGAGAATGAAGTTCGCACGACCTTCGGTCAAACTTACTATCGAGTTACGTCGTCCTTCGAATTTCTTCCTTCGTCTGAAGGAGGCGCGGGGAGAAGGGACTCACAAAATGGCAAATCAATTTCAAACTTAAATTCTGATGAAAAAGAAATATGAGTTAATTGAGAAAATATAAAGAATACATATATATTTAGAGGGAGAGAGAGAGAGAGAAAGAAAGAGAATTAATCAATGAAAATCACACAATGATATGATTAATCATTCCTAATAACGTTTTTATTATATATACTAATTTACGCTTAGAAACGTTTATTCATATATTTTCGCATACCTTTCCAATTTATTTTTTTATTATTTTTAACAAGAAGGTTTTAGAAATTATAAATTATATATTTTTTACAGAGTTACAATGAAATTTAAAAATTTTTTGAAATGTAAACGTTTTGTTTATCCAATGCTGATACATAAGTGCTCAAAATTCTAGAAATTAAATTCTCAATTATGTTAAAATTACGAGCAGCCTAGTTGGAAATTAATTTGACTATTTGTTAATTGCCAAAATAATTATTATGTAATGAAAATAAAAATTCTTGAAATTTTTACTTTTTCAACGTTGTTAAAGTAAAGACGCTGATACAAAGACGTTCAACAAAGGATTCTTTCATTGATGCAAGTAATAAGCGGATTGAAGGAGAAAGGATTTAACAACGGTTGAATTAATACAAATTAAAACAATTATTATATATATATAAAATATACATATAAGTTTATATAATTATAAACTTATATGTATATTTTCAATATTATATTTCGCATGAGAAGGTATTGTGATTATGTAAAAGATAAAATTTGTAATAGGTCTGATAATTAAATAGTCTTCGCTTCAAACTTCAGTACTTTGTGTGACTTTGTTCGAAACTGCAGAGAATATTCGAATCCCATTAAAACGAGTAATGAAGTGCTTTAGATATTATTATCAAGAATTAAAAGGGTTTTACTCTCTCTTTGAGATAAACTTCGGTTCACGTTGGTTTTGTTCCTTTTCTATTTCGTTCGATCGTTAGGAATCTGATAATGTTCTCCTAGAAATAAGAAGAAAAGAAGGTAATACCTTTATGCGATACTTCATAATAATCACATTGTATTACTTTTTCTGACTTTCATATCTAGAAATGTTATATGTATATACGTTATTTTATCGTGCTACGTTGTCCTTCTCTAGAAAAGGAAAACTAGAAAAAATATCTTTAAAAAAATAATAAAATTTAATTTCTCCATTTGAAAATACTTTTAATTAAGATTATTAATAAAAATGCTTTTCAGTTATCTTCAAAGATAATTCCCGATTAAAGAGACAGATTTACAATAATTGTTAAATTAGTATAAATTGTGCAACCCGGCATCCAGATGCCATCGCGAGATTCTCATTTGATCAAAGGTTTCGGGTTACTGCAGGCATAGTGGTAAATTCCATCACCACAGAAGTAGGCTATATGTATACATATATGTGTAGAATTTGTCGGAGCAAATCGAAATCGTTTCCCTTTGACGCTGCGCATCGGCAGGGTTACACGCAGTTTTATTACGTTGCTGCGTGTCTCATAGCTTTCTGTGCAATTTTGCCAACGTTCGTTTTAACGCGCGAATCTGTTTCGAACTCGTTTTCGTGGGTCGACGCAATGTTTCGCATTGCGTATTTAGCGTAGAAGAAAATGCGGTGAATTTTCTATTGATTATTTTTCAACCAGTTGCGCTACACTGCACGATTTATTTTGTTTTTTCTCGTACGGTCGCTACGAGATTTGACTTTAAAAAATTTGAAACATTACTCTGATAGTCGATAGAAGAGGAAAACGTAAAAAATATACGTAAAAAATATAAAATATTCAAAAAACTTAGTAAAGTAAATTTCGATTAATTAAAAATTCGGTTAATTGAAAAGCACTGTTCCATCGAAGAAATAAGAAAAATATTCGATATAAAATTTGATAAAATTCCAAGCTCTAACGTTTTAATTGTAAAATTTGGAATAATGTAAACGCGTTGTAAAGTCAAGCTCATTCAAATTTACTTTAGCATAATTTCTGCACGACAGGAATAGCTTGTTTCACCTTCCAGCACGCTGACAAACAATTAACGACGGAACTTTGCAAAATTTGAGAGGGACCAACAGTTCGATATATAGCCGATCTCTTTTGTGACAGCGCCTCAAAGCGTTGAGGCTACTGCGATTCTCCAGGTCGGAAACGAAAATGGATTTAGTTAATCCGATTGACGGTCCGCGGAAACCGCTGGCTTGCGTGTTTTAACGGTCGTTGAAAATTTGCAACTACTCGCAGAGAAAACCGCGAAACATTGGAACGCGAAATTAGACTGTCCGCAACTTGCCGCAGGCTTTAAATGTGGTTAATACCGTTTGAACAATATGTTATATTTAAGTACATTAACTTATTAAGTTCTAGCCCCTACGCGTTATTCTGCCTTAAGTCCGTTAACTTGGGTCCTAATCACTATTTTTAGATTATAAATTTTTGTCTCTTAAATATCAATCGATTACAATCTAAAAATTTTGATTAGGATCTGAGAATGAAAATTTTAAACAGAAAAGAGTGCAGGGAGGCCTTTTAGGATTTAGTACTTTAGATTAAATGTACAATGTACAGATTGATTGGGTATATCACTTTTAATGAGAGATATATATTTTTAGGATTTAGTGATTTTCTTGTAAAATGTAATATTTAAGATATATTGAGATGACAATTCTGTAACAGTATGTAATCTCGTTCTTTTCATTTTTATCCATTCTATGTTTAATTGAAATGAGATTACAAAACATTGAAATTTTTCCTATACATATTTAATTTGTTCGTGAATTACTTGAAAAATGCCGACATTTTTTGCGCAGCGGTGCAATAACATTTTTCATAAAGCTCGGGCATACGTTTTAATCTATTTTAATTACGATCCATTTTCAAATAAGCTTCAACAGAAATTGTAATTTGAAACTTCATATTAAGCAGATATTCAGCATCGAAATGTACAATTGCGACATGGTAACCATCCATTAAATTTTCGTTAAGGAAAGATCGATTTCATCGTCCTACAATTTTATGCACTGTAAAATTTATATTTTTAAGAGAACTGCAGTATAATCTGCATAAAACGCGATGTATATAACTAAACTTTCTATATATATATATATATCTCGTAAAATTTCTGAAATTCTTGTAAATGTAGCGGAGAGTTGATTCCCCCGACCCGCATTCCAAAAACTCCCAGCGATCTACAGAAAAATATTGAATGCCAACTATTCGTAGACGGTGTCCAGTGGCACGCAATTCTGACCGCTGGCAATAGTTTGCGCCTTGTTAACTTTGCAGATAGGACAATGGTCGGTTGTAGCGCGGCTCCCGAAATGCTTGTGTTTCCAGGATGCCTCTGCTATCCCGTTCAACAGGGACAAGTTTATTCGATGGATGTCCGCCTGCAACGCGATTCGGTATGTGCCAGATGCTGAAAGGATTTCGCACGTTTAATGCACCAAATTTCGGTTGGATTCCCGCGAATTATTCACAGAATCTGATTAATACAGAAAAGCATATCGTTTTACGCGATGCGTGTTACATGTGACTGTAACTCTTTGTCTGACAGTGACAATGCCTTTGATTAGATTGACATGATGATATTTCAGCGCTTGACAAGCTTGCCAAAATTTACACGATTCTATAAAATGTAGAGTATAAAAGAAACAGGAATTTGCGGAAATACTCTTATAATACTTTTTATTTTTCTGTTTTTTAAATTAATATATTGCGTAACATTTTTCTCTTTCCATAGAAATTGATGGGAGAATCTCTTTTCTGAATGTCTTTATCTTTGTGATTAGACGCGTTTTCGTACATGTTCTGTTTAGATAAAAAAACCTCTGTATTTTTTTCAACATTGTTAAATTTATGTCAAATTTAATTTATTTTGAATTAATTTTTGGGTCGTCACTGCTGCTACTCGATATGACGTTAATTTAACTAAAACAATAAAGTTAAATAACATGTTAATTACATGTTGCATTGAAACACTAATTTCGCACATGACAGTAAAGAAAAACCAAATATTATTTACTTTTATTTAATTCAAGAAATTGGTTTAAATTTGATTCTTTAATATTTAACAGTAAAGCGCTATCGTTTCGCGTAATGAAAATTAGCAGGATCGTTTCTCCAAATCACATTAATTTATCGTGAACGAATTGCTGACACAAATGAATAAATTTCATGCACGGGATTATTGCCTCTGTCCGCGAATCTCGTTGAATTTTGCGATGAAATTATTCACGGTATTCATCGCCGCCGCGATCAGCATCGAATTAGAACGATTCAGTTCGGCGAAAGATTTAGGATAGCTCGGCCGACTGTAATTATACACCGAAATCGAACGGCACGTTTCATATGGCAACGAGACTACTTTCGATGTGTGTGGCACGCGAGAAAATGATCATCTAATGGCGCCGCGGCACCAGCGTCGATCTGACACGACGGTATATCGACGGTAATCGATAACGAATATGCGTGCCGCCTAATATTCGCGTTCCAAATACACGCAATTTGCCTTGTCCACCTGAGTCAGCTAATTACGCGCTCGCTGAGCTCGTAACGTCCTGGTATTCTCGTCGACGAAATTCTCGGGGTATACAAAGTTGGCCGAACGAAGGCAAATTGCTGTATCGTATTTCAGTAAGCAAACCAAATAATTCATTTTACGAATCTTACTTACACATATCAAAAACAGAATAATACACTTATATTTCAATTATTTTCTGTTGTTGACAGAGAGCGAGAGAGATATTCTTTTCTTTTTTTTCACATTATTCTGTAAGTCATAGTGATACGGGAAAAGTTGTTACACACAATTTTTAGTAAAGTATGTCTCCATAAAGCGCACAAATTATTTTCATATTTTAATTATAAATGCACCATGCGTATTTTAATTATAGTTATGAAAATAGGTTCGTTATGGCGCGAGCCCGCTTCAATGCCGTCCGATGAGAGGCCATCGCCTTTAAAATCCACGCCTGAAATTGGATCCGACGTTTCTCCGAGTTCCATCGTGCAATTTCTGCGAATAGTGATCTTCGCGCTTTCCTCGACATATTTCCGGATCGTCGCTTCCGTTCTCCTTGGCAAAGCTCCGCCCGAGGAATCGTAATCGAGAAATTTAGAGGTCAAACGAAGCCAACCTGAATGTGGGAATCATGCGATTCGCTGGAGAATGGTTTTCTTGTTAACACACCGTTAGAAACTCTTAATTACGTTTTTCTACTACATTGAACATGTGTCTGCTAAGCAGGCTGATTAAATATATGTTGTAAAACGAATTTCTCGAAACTATTACATTGAAACAGATATTACATAGTATTACCAGCGCGATAATATTAACTACGTAACCACCTCGACATTATTTTTAAATAAAGAACCAAGAATACAAATTCCAATTTGTTCGAATATACAATTTAAAGCCTACATGAACGCGAGGCTTTCACGAAATAAGGCGAGATCTCTAAAACCGTTCCTCACACTTGCATATCTCTTTGTGTCTTCAGGCGGGAAAGAAACTCTTACCGTTCTTCTTCACCCCGCCCGGGCGTTGATTCGTTTGAAGGTAGATGCGTTATTCAAATGAAATATGTCTCTCCGAGCGTAGCATAAACTTTCTTTGGTGAGAATTATTTGAGAAATTTTCAAAAAGTCGTGTTTTTTCTCGAGAAGACAAGAAATGCAAACACGCAAATGTATTGTCGAGATCGATATTATTCTTTTTACCCTGAAATTTAAAAATCGTAAACTGTTAAAAGTTGTTTTTTATCTAAAACATATATATGATTAAAAAATATGGTTACTTTATCTTTAATGTTTATTTTAAAAATTTAAATCTATTTTTTAAATCTCATTAAATCTCATATTAAACTATATTAATTTACATCAGCATTTTATTATAATTTGATCTAAAAATTGAGCATACATTTAAAAAAAAATTGTTCAAATGTTTATTATTATATATTTTTTATGAAAAACTATATACCTAGCGAAAATAGAAAATACATAGCATCATGGCATAACGATAATGAAATAATAGTTTATTCCACGTAGTTCCGTGACAATTTTGAGGAATTAATTTGAATTGTAGTCGACGATTCGGTAATTAATGTCCTTGTCCGAAGCATGCCAATTGTCGCAATTAATTCTCAAGTTTGGTATTTCATTTGCAAACATCTATGCTGTTATCCGAAAGCCTGCGAAATGCATTACTCGGAAATACGAATAATTAAGCTTCGCTTTGCTCAACTTTGAGATATATATATATATATACATATTTATATCTAGTGCATGTAGGGACGCACTTGTATACTTATATTTATATACATTTTATCCACAATACATTCCAATGCTGATAAGATTTCGTCGCACATTCCGGGACGAGAAACTCTGAACTGAAAATAAAGTCAGATATATGTTATAAGTTATTTTATTCTTGTAAAATAAGATCGAGAGATTGAACATCGGTTTGTATCGCGATTCTTTGAACATTTTAGAAAATACTTTATATATAAAGATTCGCAGCTAGAGAAATATTTATTTTCGAAAGTAAAAGAGAGATATGTATTTCTTCCACGTTTAACAATCACAAGGTAAAATTTATAGAAAGGAGTGCCAACGAAATCAATAAAATTGCAGAGATAAAAAGAATAATATATCACTTCTCTCTTTAATAATATATTAATTTCCGGGATATTTATACTGAATTCTGATACTAAAATCATAGATAATATCGAACCCAAAAAGTCGATTATAATTACGCGGATCGTTATCTATGATTGTAATATCTTTCCCTCCCATCTCCGCGCGGTCTCAAGGCATTTGGCAAAAATTTCGGGGAAATCCATTCGTGTCGACTCCCCTTTATCGCGGAGCAGAGACAACAAGAGTATTTTGAGTGCTTTTGCATTCGGCAGCCTCAGAAACGAAAATGGAAGTAGACGGGGATGAGTTAGAGATAGAAAAAGAGAGAGAGACGGAGTGGGGGGGGAGGGTTACGAGAGATAAGACGGAAAGAGAAGATAGGTAGAGGAGGCTGACGATAAAAACTCAGAGAACATTTTTCGTCGTTGCCGGGTAAAGAAAATAGGGGAGCAAGCGAAAACAAGGGAGAGGGACCACAGGTTGTATCTTTTATGCGAGTCATCCTTTCTCGCGGAAACGATGACAAAAGATTAGACACGAGGGAGACAGACGGACGCGTCTCCCAAAGGGAGGCATAGTGAAAAATGATATGGCGTTAAGGTGCATTAAGAAAAGAGTCACGGGAGGACATATCGATCGACGTACAGCGTATGTTGATTGCACCGGGATAAATAAGGGCGTGCTTCTGAACAAAAAGCAATTTTCCAAATAACAAATAACAAATTGTATTAATTTTTAAATATGTGCAATAATACAGTAATACAAAAAATTCTATTTCAATATTTGAAATATTAAAATATAGACTTCTACGTTACGAATATTTTGTACGTCCACAATACGTGAATATTATACGTAGAGAAAATTATGCCTTTTTTCCTCCATTGAATAATATATTCTGTCGCTGAAATATCCGAATAATAAAATTATATGAATTAATTTTTAACATAAATTAAAAGGCGAAAATAGTGAAAATAATCTTGAAGCGTCAAATACACTCCAGAATTAATTAATATTAATTATTAATAAAATGTTTGAACATCAAAGTTAAATTTCTCACGACGAATGGAATTAATGTGCGTGTTTTTCAAACGTGAGCCGCGACGGTTTAAATTGATGTCGGAACATTGAGATAGGTAAATTCTACATAATCCGAGCATCATTTGAATCTGAAAGGCTGCGATGATAATGGCGGAAACTTCAGTTGAAGAGACGCGGACGATGCTTTTAGCTTAAAGTTTCGGCGACTATTGGCATATATACGTTTGCACACAGATCCAAAAGTGACATTCGACACGAGTGTACGTATATGCGTGCATGCACGACAACGCGATATTATATTCGATGTCGGCGGAAGAGAACTTTGATGAAGTTTGGCCTGCAGTTATACCTGGGGGAAGTTTCCAAAAAGCCATTGTATATTCAGTGTGTGTGGGTTATGCGCCGGGGCGGTTAGCAATTTTGCCTGATGACAATCTGAATTTCGTCGTATTATAATTGAAACACGCACAATACTCACGATGCAATCTTCCTGTAACTGTGCATTGTGGATTTATCGCTCGAATCTGATTTCAATTAGAAGTTGGGCGCTGCGACAACGGCATCGTACGCAAATTATGATCTAGCCGCGCATAATGTATTTCGCAGAAAATTTTATGAGTAATTAACGCGCGAAGAGTCGCTTCATTATATTTTCAAACGCGAGTTCTCTTTGTATCAAAAATATTACTTAAATTTTTAATTACGTAATGTTCAATGTTTTTAACACAATTATATATATTCTGTTCGAAATATTTTTAATTATTTATTAATCCAAACTGTGATTCGAGATATAGACTTACAAAAATAAAAAAAAAGTATAAATCGATGCAAATAAATGTTTAAAGATAATGTAAGATAATAAGATTAATCACAGCGACAGTCAAAAGCTTAAAATTTAAGTACCCACTTTCCGCATGAGTGTCTAATTGTAAGCTTAATGCTGTCTCGTAAGATGACAAGGGCTTTTCATTGTAGTCCTTTTCGTGCTTGTCGTAGTAGGATTAAAGTCAAATAATATCTCCAGCAAGTACTGTCTGTATAACGTCAAGGTCGCAAAAATCCTAATTTTTCGAAATTCTAAATTAAAATTAATTCACGAACATTTGCATTTGTAAAATGAATATCATAAACGAACACGGTTACGATTGAGAAAATAAAATCACGGATCAACTTGTAATTCAATAATTACATAATCTTTTGAAAAGATTGGCCAAAAAGTTCCCTTTTTCTTTGATCGATTTTAATTTTATTCCGACTCATTCACTTTCTCCGAATTTTAGGATGTATTTTAAGAGCTTTGCTCTATTATAAATAAGGCATAAGACGCGAGATGAATAAAATTGATTTGTCGCTTACTACTTTTAAGTAAAATAAATATTTTTCAGCAAGAAAAATTCAATCGATCGAATTTTTGAGACGATACATAAAAAAAGGAGCTATTTATTTTAAAAATATTCATTACATATACATATATTTGATACATAATATATGCGTAAAGTTGTGTATATCGATAATTGTATTTATAATACTTGTTAGAGAAAAATATTTAAATCAAGGATTTATCGCATCCAATTTCGTTGAATATCATCGTCGAATGTTATTCAAAAGAGATAACTATCTGTTTTCGAAAGTTCACAATTTTCATTCCCCATGTTCCCTTGTCTGATCCTCATCGTTTACATCACTGAAACGGTCTCGATAGTTTATGTAACCCGCTGTTTATGTAAATTATGCGGTCATAGATTTTTCCACGAAAAGCAAAAACAACGGCAGCGAATGCTACTTGTGTTGAATAAATTTAAAATGGTGAATTACATTTTCGTTTATATTTTCACTCATTTCAAAAGAAGAATATTTTAAGCGAACGGAAATAATCTTCATAAGTTGACTGATGAATACATTAAATAACAATCTTATCTTTTTATAATTAATAAAATAGCTATTAAAAAATTAATTATACACATTACTGACAAAAATGAAGAAATAAGATATTATTTTAAGAATTGTTATGTTTTTTATTTCCTGAGATACGTACACTAAAAATACAAGAAGTAATAGAATGTTGAAAAACTCTTAATTTTATAATTACATGATAGCGAGGCATTAATTCAATTAATTTAATACAAAATTCAACGGTATTCCTCCAGACCACATTTTTCTGAATGTTTGCATTAATTCCATTTTATGGGTAAAAATGGAATTCTAATTAGCGTTCAATACAGTTCTCTAGGATTCAACTGATTGACTTGGCCACTTGATTACATTATCATTTTCTTTCATGAGAAATGTCTTAATTAATTTGGAAGAATGTTTTGGATTATTGTCATATTGAATTTATTGTTTCTCTATTTTTCATTTAAATATCGTATTCCTGTATTATACGTAATGGTATCTCAGAAAATAAAAAAATATACAATATTTCTTAAAAGATCTTGTTTTTTTCTCTTTGACAGCAAATGTATATCTTTGTAAAATAATGTCAATCATCAATTGCTGACTTAGTCTTAAGACCGTAAATAGTTAATTCACTCCTCGCGTCCGTGTAGTTAATTGACCCAGGTCAATAAACATCATCGAACACACGTTGGTTAAGCAGTTCACTAATGAGAGTAAACAGATACGAGTTAAGTGTCCTACAAGACAATGACGCTAGCGTGTCTCGCGTGGAAAACGGTATAAAACTGTTTTACTATGGTCTAGAACAATTAGGATAATTATTATTAAGTTAAATAAATTTTTTGCCGTATTATATATTTTATCTTTGAAATATCGTTTGATTAGAATTAGAGGAATAATTATCTCTTTATGCAATAATGACAGTATATTGCAACACGTAATACAATACATAAATTTAATGAAATCCACGATAATAATAACAATTCAAAATTTAATCTAATAGATTACTCAGCAATTTGAAAGTTGTTTCCACTGTTAAATATATTTGTATTATCTGCGTACGTGCGTATGTCGCCATTAAGAGATTAGTTTTGTCTAAAGTTTCGACGAGAGGTATTTATAGGAATTTGCTAGAAATTGTGGAAATTCGAAGGACGAGAGGGATGCCACGCAGGATACTTCGTGTCTCGTGAAATTCGCCTGCGAAATTGGAGGCTAAAAGAATGAAAAAAGCCGCAATGTGCGAAGACGCGCAGGCTGACGCAGCGGAAGCTCGAACCCCGCATTAAACGTTTGAATATTCGATGCAATGTCTGGAGATATCCTGAGAATTTCCCGTTTCCATCTCTTTATATCACATATCTGACGTAAAGTCGGTGACACGTGTGATATAAACTTGCGAAACTCGAAAGTAATAATCTCGATTTAACGTTGAAACGACAGTTTCAATAGTAGGTCGTTTTAGACTTTATGAAAAATGTTTATTGTGCCTCTAGATATAAAAAGAAAATATTCAAATAAAAGCTGCCTGAAGATTACACAGATATATGCTATAATAACAGAAAATATTATATATGTTTTACCGCTCATAAAAAGAATTGCGTGGTTTTGTAACATATTCTTTTCAATTTTCAAAATATTTAAAAATTAGAATTTAACATGAAAATTTTTAATCGCACACAGGGTGTCGTAAAAATTAGTGCTACAAATGAAAAAAAAGAGCTGATAAAGTATGAAACTTACGTAAGAAAATCGCATCGAATTCCCACGATTTTAAAAGGTGACTTTGAAGCAGTCGGAGGCATCGAAGTTGAAGTGGGCGATGGGTCGTCTCCTTACCGGGCGACATTCGCGAAACTTTCCCCCTTTCTTCCAGGGACGACTCTGCATATTTCCTGACATTTAAACTTATTCAGCGTAACTTTCGAGCGACGAGACAAGGAAGTGGCGAGACGATATACCATAGTGCCGCAACGATAACTTACTTTTTCCCTGCTTGTCTGTCTGATTTCCCTTCGCTTTAGTCTTCATAATTCCATGAATACCGAATCGCTCCTTTCTTATCTCGCACTTGAATTTTCTCTTTGTGGCGATGGAAATTGGCTACACATCGAGTCGATTGAGCGAAAAGGAAGATGCATGTCTCTTCATCTTATCTATTTGAGAAAAGATTACAACGTTATCGCACAGACTTTGGGATAAGAGGTGAATGATAGAAAAATATGTGCTAATATTATAGTTTAGAATAATAAAGATTTATCACGGATATTATACCTTTTGAAACTATTTTATATTTGTGAAATTAGCAAAAAGTTGTTGTTTTTTTCAAGTATAAAAAGTTTTGAAATTTTTAATATCATTATTAATGTCAAGTTTTTCAAGATAATTATTGAAATAAAAATTTCTTTTTTCATTGCTACAATTGCTAATTTTCCTTAAATGGTTTTTGGATGCGTTTATATTTTCTTTATAATGTATTTATAAAAACCGATAATTGCAGTTGAAGCGAATCGCAGAATATGCTGCTTTAATATCGTAATTAGTGAACTTGTTGGTCAGCTCCCGCGCTCGACCTGACCTCAGTTTTACCAGTTTTAAGGAAAAAGGCAAAGACCACTGGGGTTACGTCGGGGAGTCGAGAATAGCGAAAGTTTCGCTTCAATTGGGTGAACGACGTCGACGCTTTCAGGCGACGCCGGAAATCGAGAGAACGTGGTCCGATATCCTTCGTGTTCCTGTTCGATTTAACTTCGGGGACGAAGTTGCGCGTTCACGTTGTTACGAAACTTTATCATCACCGCAACAATAATATTTTTATGCCAGTGGTAGCAACTCCGTTAATTCCAGACGAAGCCGGCCGCGACGCTCGAGTTCTTGTGATACTAGTTGAATTAAGTTCAATAAGCGAAATGTATAATCACCTTTTTTATTCATTCTTTCATACGCTGTTAAATTCGTTCGTTCTGTTAAGATCAAGTTATACTCAATTTGAGATATTTTCACTCCTTAGGTCACCATGCATTTTGCTCCTATTCAATATGTTATTGATTTAATTAAAACAAATTAAGTGAAATTAATTAACATGTTTTACGTATTAAAATAATTTTGACCCACGTAGCAGTTAAAAAGAACAAAATATTATTTATCTTTACTCAATTCAAGAAATTGGTCCGTCGACATTTAACAGTGTAATGTCACAATTTTAACGTAAAATCAATGTAATTTTCTAATAATTATGAAAATTATGAATTTTCATAAATTTTCTAGTAAAAGGATATTTGTTGTAAAGTAAACGGAATACTGAAATCGACAATATGACATTTCAAACAGCATATTTCGAATGTGGCAAAGCGATATATGATTCGCATATATCAAAAAACTCAGTTCCATTGATTCTCTATGTAAATATACTTTCGTTCTGCTGACTGTCGATCCTCCGATTCGCTCGTTCATTGATTCACAAAATTCAAATACCATTATGTACTTATGGCGGACAAATATTTTTTCACGAAAGAATTGCTTAATCAAAAAATGTCCGACGAGTCATATTTCAAAAAAACAGACATTTTGAATTTCAAAAATGGTTTGAGAAAATTACTTTTCGAACTAATGTACATAAATTACATGTAATTGTACATTGTAAATATTATATATATATATATATATATAGCGAAAAATTATCCATCGCGTAAAGAATTAAAAATTTCGAGATAGATACACTTTGATTGCAACAAAAATCGCTGAAAATTTTTCAAGTCACATGAAAAATTGAGATCGCGCGAACGTGCGACGAGTTCTTCCTTCCAAGGTACTAAGGCTCTCGCTTTCTTATATTGTTTCAGACATGCATTGGCTCGTTTGCACCTGCATCCTCACGGCGACGACGGTGTTTTCTTGCCGGCAGAGCGAGTTTCAGTGCACCAACGGGCACTGCGTCGCCCTCAACAAAGTCTGCAACGTTGTCGATGACTGCGGAGATGGGAGCGACGAGACGCGTCCATGCTCGCGTAAGTGAAACTTTTGCCCCCCTTTCGTCGGGTCTTGTCGCTCGCAGAAGGCTTGAAGAGGGCTTTTAACGCGCCGACAAATGCATATCCACTCTGTGGCGGAAACTGGCAGAAACCGCGACGAAGGGATCTCGGAGAGATCGTTGAAATTAGTTGGAATGGAATCTGGGGCCGCGAAGGATCTTACCTTGAAACGTTTCGTCGTCGTCGCGTCGCGCGTCGTACCGAACGTCGAAGGGACGGAACGAATCTAGGAGTCGTAGAAGGAAAATTTTAGATTTTCGATCGGAAAGTTCGGACAAGCTCTCTAATTCGAATCGAATAAGTTGAAATTTGATTTCTGAGCCTGTCGCACTTTACGTCGTTTCGTGGTTCGTTGCGTGCAGCTCATATTAACGGCCCGTAAATAAAGTTCTATTTGCAGTAACAATTTAATCCTTTTCTACACTTTAATTAAATGTTTTTTCGCCGCGAACTAATCCGTTTTCCGCGAGGGCGAGCTGCCGAATCGCGGATCAAACGTCCGTTTCGAGCTCTCGCAACCGCGAGTATTTTGGTCTCAATTCCCTATTGCTTCCCGGGGTGTTCTAGGACGGTAATTGATCCCTTCATTGTTCTCTGGCAGGTAGCTTCGATACCCCGCTTTCGAAACGTGCCTTGTTACGATTGCCGGCAAAGGCCTGGCGTGCGCAGGAATTTCTACTTCGTTAGAAACGCCGACCTCTCCTGCTTTCTTCCCCGCACGAACCAGTCGATGCCTCGTGTGCTGCTTCGTGCAACGTGTAAAGACAGAATGAAATTCCAGCGATGTTACAAGAGTGATATTACAACGTAGTGTTCAAAGAAAGATGCCGACGGGAACGTGATATTTCACGCAACGTCGTATATTCGCGAATGTCAAAATTGCCAAATTTTTAACGTTGAATATAATACGGTTAAATATTGTGGATTTCAAATAAATGCGGCGCGATAGAAATTATAGCACGGAAAAGTTGTGTAGACACGTGAAAACGAAGCCGTAATTACAGCAGCCAAAATTGGCCGAATAAAAACTTAAAAGCCCCAGCTTTTACGTAAAAAAAAATATTTATTTGCGAAATAATCTATTCATAATACCAATAATATTCGTGTTTAGAATCAAATTTGTGGCAACGATGTAATATCTTTCTCATTGCAGGCGTTTTCATGCAAATAGTCTTTAAAAATAAAAATTTCACAGGCCATTAATCATGAAAGATAAATGTTTTACGTTTCCATGTGTAACTGTTTTTGCGACATAATCTTGCACGAACGAGTTGTAATTGTATAAACTGTGAGAATCAGAAGTACATTGCGTGTATTAAAATTAATGATGATAAAGAGATATTTGTGCAAATGTAATCTCTTTCTCGCTGGTGTGGTGAAACCGTCAATATGGTGAGACCAACAATATAGATAAACATTTTGCCCAATAACCGTTTTTGTTATTTCGCAGCAAACGAAAAAAAAAAGGATCAGAAAATGTGTGTATTGTCAATAAAAATATATTGAAACGGACTGCAATGTTCAACTGTCACTTTAACGCAATGTTCCTCATGTTGAGATGAATTGACTGTAACAGACTGAAAGCTGCAGCATCGCTCTCGCCAGAGTCGACGCAAATGATTCCCCGATATGTATCTGCAGATATTTAGCAACACTTTTGTGCGTGTTAAATAAATAAATTTCAATCGGATTAAATAGTTATGAATTGGATCTGCTTGCACAGAACTGCGTCTACGGTGAAATCAATAATAAATTTATGCAAATAAGATTACTTAATGTAATGGCTCGTCGTCGCATAATAGAAAAATCCAAGTTGGCGCGAAGTTGGCGAGTACAGCAGCCACTTCATTTCACGAGAATCTACGACGTGCCCGACGAGATGATTCTATACGTAGAAGAGACGCTCCCCTTAGTCAGACCTGCCTGTTATCGACAGATCGTGATAAAATAGAGCAGTTCGAGCGGGCAATTTGATAGCAAAAAACGGGCTCGTCCCTTAGTCGTACGTATACGTGTCCACCTTTTCTCGACATCGTCTAATTTCGAGCGATTTATTTTTCTATCTCAGCATATCCGTTAAAGGTGCCAACTGCCGCGTCTGCCTATCGAAATTAGATATTCATCATCGAAATGATCGTCGCAATGATTATTTGTAATTTGAATAAATCATCTTTGTTTAAATGTTAAATAAACTAAATTGAATTCTAGAATCTCTGAGAAAATGGCAAGTATCTTTAAAGCTACTAAAAACGAGATGTCTTTACTTTAATGTAGTTCGTTGAAGATTTGACAGTTATAGGAAGTTGTATAAAAGCATTTTTCAATACTTTTTAACTCGAGTATAATTCGAATTAAACAGTATCTCAGGCTCTCTTTGAAAGCAGTAATCAAATTTTCGCCTCGCTACAGTTTGTAGCTCCGAAATTATCCAGAGTTCGTCCGACTGTCAATTACAATTTAAGCAGATGCGTACAGCATCTGAGAAGGGTCCCGGAGTAAATCCTCGAGCGGCTCTCCACCCTAAGAAAACCAACCCTCGCCACGTGCGTACAATAAAACGCTCGCCAAAATACACGGCGGACGTTTCATGGCTGCCGAAATTTACTGAATACTCCGGCGAGGCCATCAGCGACGTCGTAGTCGTTTAATCTACCAGGGGTTTTTGCCTAAATCCCCCCACGTGCACGATGGAATGCCCTTGCCTTGTATATCCCCTCTTTCACCTCGGTGGCACTTGGTGCAAAAGCTGCCAGCCAACCAGCCGAGCCATCCCTTTCCAAAATCCAGCATCACGTATATGCCTGGCGTAATTAACCCAAGTTACGAGATGCGTTTACACACGGTGCGTATACGCAACGGCACGGCCAGGAAATTACTTCTGGCAACGTGGACATTCCTTTATTTGTGTACAAGCGACAATGAGCTCGTCGCTACAGACACCAAATGAGAATGTTTCTGTTTCGTTCTCGTTGATCAACATTAGATCCCAGGATCGTTCTAAAATAACATGGGAAGGAAAACAAAATTCAATATTGTAAATTTCTAGGATTGTCGGAATAAATTCATTGAAGTTAAAACTTTATCTCGTTTTATTTTTTTATAGAAGCAGACAATTGTTTTACAATGTATGTATATATATATATATATATATATATATACACACACACACACACACTGTTAAATTCGTAATTGTATTGCAAATTATATTACTCAGTTTGTCATTTTAACTATTTCTTTGTTCGCCATTGCTCAATATAATGTCATTAATTTATCTAAAACAATGGAGTTGAATTTAATGCAAAACATGTCAACCACATGTTTTGCATTAAAATATAATTTCGATTTATTGTGACAGTTGAAAATAAGAAAATCTCACTTATTTTTACTTGACTAAGGAAATTAATTTAAATTTGATCGTTTAATATTTAATAGTAGCACAAAATATTCCAGTTTGTTGCATCATCTTTATTCATTTCTGATAAATGATTGCACCTGTTATTATCTATTTACCTGTTATCTTTGTAAGAAAAGCAGCCTAGGATATTATCTAAAAGTGATGTTATTACGAGAAGGTTAATTATTTCGCGATTCATAAATCTTATCTTATTTTAATTGACATATATGTCGAGGCACAACCCCATTACAGTAAACCTTAAACAACTTATAAAGACACCATTAACCCCGTGCAGAGAGTAATTAACCTAAATTACCACCTGCGGCGTAAGAACGGGGTGCAATATATAAATGCATTTTGGTGTAAGAACATTCGATTGCAGGAAGCGAATTCCCCTCATTAGCAATATACGCGACATTGCGCCGAGTTAATAAATGTATGTACATTATGAGCGTACCAAGTTCTCACTTACATTCGAGTAATCCCGAGTTTCGCTCGGGACGGAAAGAGTTGCTTGAAGAGCATTGCGAGTTATCTCCTCTGTCGTACGAGGGTGCAAAGCGAAACATTCTAGTCACGTGTCGGTAAAGCCAGGTATTGTGCGGACCAGAAAGAAAAATCGTTCTGTAAAAAGAGGTCGCCATGTTTTCGTTTCGATTTGACATCGAAATCAAATGGGAAGAGAGCCGAAACTTTTATTATATCTATAATAATAATTTTTGCTTGACTGCTTAATTCTTCCATCTTAATTGTCACAACATAATTTCCTTGATTAGTTTCAATTAATTTTTTTATCTTTACCTATGTAACCTGTTAATAATAATTTAATTATAATATGTATTTATGAGATGGAGATAAATTACTTTGAATATACATACAATGCAGTTTAGAGCGCAATATACATATATAGGATAGTCCATGCACAAAATATATTCCGCGAACACGAAAGAAACGATTATTCGGTGTGTGATTTGAGTAAGAATTTTCTGAATGATATTATCGATTAAAGTCCTCTCACGCGGCGGAAGACGTCGGTTCGACGATTGCGCCATTAAATGTCCCATTTATCTTCCTCGTGCCTCAATGCGGAACTTTTGAAATAAAATAGCTTGATAGTCGACCTCCCGTCGTTACATTGGCTTATAAAAGGACACAATTTCTCTCGACTAGAAGCCTCGGCTTCTCGTGGAGAAAGGTGGCTCGCCAAAGTTACGACAGGTAATAACAAACTTTCGTATTCTTCCTTCTTGCGACACAAATGAAACGCTCGAGCGAGCGGGTTAATTTATATCAATTACACCGGCTGATGCGATTAGACCTCAAGAGGATGGCGAGGGAGGGAGGAGAAGATGCGGATTAAGAAGTTACTCCTCATATCGCATGCTTGATACTTTTTCTACCAATTACCGCAGAAGACAACGCGTCCATCCAACTGACAATTCCGCTGGAATCGTCTTTCCTATTTCTTCGTTTCGTCGCCTAACAAGGGCGTCGTTTGCATGAAGAAACAATTTTTTCAACTGACAAGTCACAATGTAAAACAATTTGTAGAAAACGAGACAAATGCCTGTTATGAGCGACTTAAAATCGAAAATATGTGCGCGATATGATATTTAAGATATCGCCGAGATTTCTCCTTTCCCTCTTTCTGAAATTAACTTGTTCCGAAAACGAAATTTGCATGCCACGAGAGCCGTAGACGAATACGCTGTACTAATTTTAAAAGTAATTAAAAAGCTTGTAAAGCATCGCGGGATATTATCGTGCATTATCCGCGGTGTGATTACGCACACAAGTCATAATGTTCCGGAAAGCAAGTGCAGAAAGTAGGATTTTAACGAGCTTATTTTTATAAAAGCTGAGTGCTTTTTCTTTTTCCAGTACCTGTAGACAGAAAGAGCACGAGGGAGTCTCTTTTCCTTTCTGTCTTATTTCCCCTACGGTCCCGTTTCTCCCAGCGGAAGTAAACGGTTGTAACTCGCCGGCTCTCTCTAGCGAAATTGCGAGAGTCAAAATTGCACAGGGGCACGGTATATATACGCGTAAAGGAGACCGAAACTCGCGGAGAGTACATAATCGCGATTCGGTGAGCAAGCATTTATTTAATACATGCCGCGAAGTTGTCGCCGTTGATATCTACACGCTGGAGATGCACCTGTATACAAAATGCATATTAGCTATTTAACTTCTTGTAAGAATCTAAAATTACTTTGCGAGTACATAATCATTGTTAGCTTAATAAGAGTACTTAGACGTTGTTGACTCTTCACTAATAATTTGACAATCTCAAGCAATATCTCAAGTAACGTAATGAAAGTTCCAGCAAATATGTTTTAGATTTAGAAATTATATTATATAATTTAGATCTTTCTTTTCCGTACAATTAGAAATATAATAATGAAAATAACATGTTCAATTAATGTATAATGTAACGGAACTTAACTTATGTAATAAAAAAATAATATGTTTTGTTTAATTAATATAGAATATAACAGAACTTAATTTATGTAATGTAGAATTTTTTTGTGGTGATATTATTGAAAATATGTTGAATTATATATAAGAAACAGAAAGTTTAAATATATATGGGTATAATAAGTTCTTTTCATTTCTTTCTTCAAAATAAATTATTATTCCCTGTTTTCTTCACGCTAAAGTTACTAAACTGAAACGCTGAAAAAAGTAAAATTAAAAATTAGAGAGTTCTAAAGCAGTGAAATTAATTGCGTTGAATATTTGAAATAAGATAATTTTCATACCTGAATCTTTGACACCAGACTCACTGTTATTATCTTGTGCAGTACGTTTCGGGGAAGAAACCATCTGCGCGTCTTCTTCGACATACATGAATGACGCATTGGAAGTTGGAGATAATCTGTAATTGCACAGCGATCCCTGGCTGTACAATGATGCCGGACCTACAATAAAATTTATTGTGAAATTCGCTGTTTGTATTTTTAAAAAGAATATAATGTAATTTATTTATATTTATAACCAATAAGTATATAATTTTTTCAATTATACAAGACAAACAACTTAATTGTAATGACAACCTTTTGATATTAAATCCTGATCGATGGAGCTCATATTGCTGTCACAGTATTCGTAATGCATCGGAGAAAACATACTGCTTGCGGTGACAACCGGGCGCTGAACGGGTTTCGGTATCGGCATTAACGGCGTAATATTGTAATGTACGGATTCAATCTTTTTAATTTTCGGAACCGACGGAGGCGATGATCTCAAATCCATTTCTTTAACAATAGTTGATGGCCAAGGAGTAGTTATTTTATTGATACTCCCCTTAGAATCCTGCCTTTGAAGTCGCATTTTTTTTGCTTCAATTTCGTCCTGTGCATTCTTGGCGGCGCTATGCTTGAGCGGGCTTTCTTTTGTACGGCAGCTTGGTTGCATTTTAACGGACTCCTGCGACTTCTGCGTCTCCTCGTGATGGGTTTCTTTCATTTCTACGTCGTTGTCTGTTAAAGTCGCTTTTTCAGCATTTGGCTCCAAATCCGACGCTACCGAAGCGGCGCGCGTATCATCTTTCGCATCCGAAACGACAGTATTTTTGGAATTAGACATTTCTGTTTCGACTGCAATAAGTTCATCATTGTGTGTCGCTTCTACATCTATTTCCCTGTTAGGCGATATTGGAGTGTTCTCGTTTATGCATAATTCTTCTAAGACCAGGGTATTGACGGATATGGTATCTAAAAAGTAAACGACTTTAATATATAGGTCATCGCCTGTATCCGTGAATTAAAGTCCTTGTCTCATCCGGGACAAGGTTCTATAACGTATAAAATGAATTTTTACCGTCAAGAGGTGAATCTGTTTCCACTGTCTCATGAATCTGTTTCCACTGATGCTGCACTCTTGCGCGCATTTGATATTGCGCATACATTTCCCGCAACGGTATATTAATCTTCGGCGGTGCCATTTCCAGCATTTTTTGTTTCCTCTGCCTTTTCCGATCCTCTTCTTTTCTGCGTAATACTTGCAGCTACGAAAATTAATTAATTAAATACCTATGTACACATTTATATTTCCCACATATTGTATTTTATATACATTGAATAATATATACACTGTTAAATTTGTAATATTAAATTACACTCAATTTGAATTTTATTTTTTCATTTTTAATTATTCCATAGAGCGCCACTATTCCTACTCAGCGTGTTAATTTAATTAAAACAATGGAATTAAATAACATGTTAATCAACATATTTTGTGGTGCAATAATAATTTTGATAGACAAGTAACAAAAGTAACAAAATATTATTTATTTTTACTCAACTCTAAGAGTTGGTTTAATTTTGATCCTTTAATATTTAGCAGTGTATATATGTATTGAAAAATCAGTTTAACATGGTCTAGAGACCTCCGCTTCGATAGACTGTATCTCTCTTCTATGATACTTCACGTTCACTTTCAGCTTCGCAAATTTCTCCTCCAATTTTAAACGGTTCAACATCATCGTGGCAAATTCGATTATCTTGCAGCGCATGCGGATCCAGTTGATACGTCGCCTCTGCTTGATAATCGTCATCATCTCTGCTTTCTTATAAGACATGACCATATACTTGATTTTAAGTTTCTCCAAATTGAACTTGGCCGCCTTCCTGGCTTTCGCCAATGGAAACTCCTCGTATACAGCCTGCTCACGATCATTGATTTGATTAAATGTTGAAATTGTACGAGTAGACTAAAGACTTTGTACTAACGCGATATTCATGCCATGTTTTCTTGTATTCGGCAACGATGTCTTGACTCTCTTGCGATCTCAGTTGAATCAGCTTATACTGATCATCGGCGTTTGCTTTCATAGTTTCTAAAGTGTCCGAGACTTCGTTGATACTTATATATAACCTGTATTATGCAACAAAATTCCAATATGTAAATACAAGAAGAGCGCAATATTAAAATAGTTAATATAATATTAGATTTCGTTTACTTTGATAAAGTCTCGCTTAATATCAATCTAACTTTATTCATCTGCATCATCTTTCCCTTAAGTTCCTTTCTTTTGTTAAGTTCACTACGTATTGTCATCTTCAATTGTTTTATTTTCTCCATATTGGCTAGAAATTATCAAGCAAGCGGTGGCAAAAGAAAAATTAGAAAATCGATAGACGAGAACATAAAAATATTTGCATTAGGACTTGCTCGCCCGCTTAAGTTCTACATTTCGCATTGAACAAAGTGCTACGTCACGCTTAACTTACCGTCGAGATTTCCCTTGGCTGTCGCAATTTCCATTTTTAAACAGGTTTCTAGTACTTTCACAAATTGAGGATCATCGCGACTCTCCTGATTATCTATATCCATTTTTCTTCTCGTCGAGAATTACTTTTGCGACGCGATATCCCTTCAAGCCGCGCTACTCCTTTGGACACTCTGAAGTTTTAACCAACAATTACTCGGAAACACAAACAAAATTCATAGTAATATTACATCAATACTATAATTTCTTATTCAACAATGAAACTATTATGTACAACATGTGTTGTAGAAAATTATAATATATAATATCGATGCAATGTTACTGTTACTTAGTGTTTATTGGGTAATCATAAATTCATTTGCGTAATCATTCTAAAAACGAAAAGTACGGAGAATTTTAATTTCTAAAAAAATGTCTAGGATCTTATCAATGATAAAAGTTCTCAAAGATAATGCTTCGCAAGCATTATTTATTTAGTTAACGGCAAATCGGAGGAATGGACGCAGCGAAAGTTGGTTATTTATTTCGTCGTTGTTTGTCCCTATTCGCGACACTTTCGATGGCTAACTTGTCGGGGAACTCGCAAGTTTCCGCGAAACATGTACCATAAACACGCGCGTCTACTTACCGAGGGTGAAAGAAAAGCGCAGAAGACGAAGAGACCTCCGTCGTACGTTTTCCTCGTCTCGTCTTCGTGCCACAAAAATTTCGGTAGTTTCGGCGCGGCGCGGCAGGCGTTCAGTTTACTCCTTACTACTGGAAAGTTCGATTGTTTGCCGAACGGTCGTAACTTCAGGCTAGAGTTCGTTAAAAGCGAGCCAACCCCACGCCATACATCCCTGCGGTGTGTTTTGGCACAAATGTGGCTCCGATCACGGAAAGGGACGGTGACCGCGAGTGCGGAGTGAAGATAGTAGCGGACGAAGCGAAAAATACGGCCAAACTGATCAGAAATCTAAACGAATAACGTTCGGCAGTACGCGTGTAATATTTAATATTTAGCGTCATTGTCCTTTACGGAATAGCGAAGCCTACTCGCTTGCCAGAATATAGAAATGTCTGAAAATGAGACTGCATTGGATAGAGAGAAATCCAAAAATAAGTGAGTTTTTCGTGAAACAACCCTATACGTCAAAAACAAATGGAATAGCAAAAGTGATGCATTCATCGAATTTTACGATGTTTTCGCACCGCCTTTCAAAAGGAATCCTTCAACAAACATTGATTATAAATCATTGATAGTAAATCCATCAGCGGGTGTAAGATCGTCGAGATATCCCATGATTTAGATGAAACGAGTAAAAATTCATTAGAGCAATTCTAAACAGTGATATAAAAGAAAAGACTTCGAAAGGCGGAAATATGTTGCGTCGATCATTTCTCGGGAAAGACATTTTTGTTTAAATAAAAATATTAATTTTTGAGATTTGACTATCACGTAGAAAATAAATATTAAATATCTGTAACTTTATATAAATTATAAATTAATTAGCTGGTCAAATTAGTTTTATATTTCAAGAAACGGAGAAAAAAAATGCTTCGAGAAGTCTCAAAGATTATTCCGAAAAAATGTTTCTCGTGTATTTTGATTTACGGGTTGAAATTTAAATGTCCTACAACGCAGGTAGAACATAATGACACATCATGACGATTTTAATCATCACTTGAAAGTCATTTTAACGTCATCTCGATGTCGTGATGAGCTCTCGTTCTACTCGGGAATGGGTTAATCCGAGTATCATCGCCGTGATAGCGAAATAATCGTTTAAATTGTCTCGACCACGAAGCATTGATCCGACCGTACATCCCTTTGTCAATGGCGGAGGTACACAGCGGAGGAACCAGCGCCGCGCGGTTTGCAAGTTAATGGAAGGCGAGTGACGACCGATCAACTTATCGGCTCCGAAAATTGATATCCGGCGCGCCGCGCGCGCGATTCTATCGGAAAAATATAAGTAAAGATTCGGAAAGAGCTGGCGTGCTGGCACGTCGACGACGACGAGGGACGTCCGGGGAACACGGCGCGCTGGCTGTCGGCCAATCCAGTCCGCATTTGGGTCAAACTGACCCGCGCCCGCCACCCTGCGCGGGGGTGGAGACGACCGCGCGAGCTGTTCTCCTCTTCCGCAGCACCGGCGCGACCCGGTTGCTCTTTCGCCCGGACACGCGGTACACTCTCTCGGAGTGGCGCACTTCATCGCCAAAGATTTGTAAATCCACCGAATACTTGGCGACTTTGGTATAATCGAATAGCTGGAGAAACTTTCGGTTGAATCGACATTTCGTAGAAAGCCGTCGTGTACCACGTCTCTGTTGATTTTGGAACCAAAAATCTCTACGACGACACTGCAATAATTATATGGAAATATATTTTATCATTTTCTTCTTTATACCAATCGGTTTTTGCATTATACTCTAAATTAAGAACAAATTAAATAACATTCAGCTAATGTAAGTAGGAACTATTATTTTATGCCACATGCACCAGAAGCTGTTCAAGTTCGCAGCATAATTTACGGCCTGATCATTTCGTCGGCAGCTTCTACTCTCCTTTGAGACTAATGGAAATCGTACTACTATGGAAAGCGTGAGCAGAACCTATAAAGAACCAGCTGTCTATACCGCACCCGTGAATGCCCGAAGTTATCAATGTTAAAATGGGTTATCATCAGAGTAACGTCTCTGGTCAGGCGATATTCCTCTCTCTCTCTTTCTCTGCATTTGTTGCCTTAAAAGGATGCTAAATTAAGAAACGAAAAGATCTGAGGAATATTTAAGGGATACCTATATTACATCTCAGGGCGTGTATATTCTTGAGAATTTTTTTATAGTATTTATAATTACCGAGGGATCTTTGATGTAACATTTGCTAGGTAATTATAGGAAAAGTGAAACTTTTTATTAACTATATAATAAGCTGAGAGAGCGATCGTACGTACATACATATTCCCGTGAGAATATTTTGATTTCTAAGGCCTTTAGATTTCCTGCAAACAACCTGCCCAGACGCATTCACACGATTCATCCTGCGAATCGGTTTTCTTGAAGGGAAATTCTGCTGGAAACGTGCGCGCGCGCGAGAGAGAGATTTATTCGCGACGCAGGCAGACACATACGATAACAAAATATCGGAATTATGAATCTTTCATGGATGGCAATGCTGCCGCTCCGACGAAATTGAAACGGGAACCGAAGTGCTACAATAAAAAGCGGGCCCGGCCTCGAAATGGCATTCCTTTCACAGCTGCGCCAATAATTGATCACTAGAACGTAGATGAATGTCTATTGACGTTGCACGAAAACGCAGGATAAATACCGTTGCGAAGGTGCAGTCGAGCCAGAGTCGGCCGCATATCTCCAAGATCGATTTTGCCCCCGACCACGACGTACGTAGAGGGGGAGGGAGAGAACAGTGCAGTTGCGCCCCGTGTATCGTGTATCTTCCACGAAGTAGTTTATCCGTCTACGGAGTAACTCCACAACTCGTTTACATCGTGCAACGAGTAATTTCTGTCATAGGGAGACCCTTTAAGCGAGCATACACACGTGAACAACAGTAGATTTTATAAATGGATAAAAGTTTTCAATGGAGGGAACGAGGTAGAAGGGCCGTGGAACTTCGTAGAACGGAAACGGGAAAGTAGGTCTCATGGAAACCACTGATTAATCTTTCGCGGCGCCTCTTTCATGCCTCGCTGAGAATAAAGGGTAATTTTGTTATTCCGTAAAAATACTCTGCCGGCGTTTGTAATTTGTTTTGTCGGGAAGAAGTCTGTCCTAATCAGGTCAGTCGGTGTTAAATAAATGGCTATACGTTGCGTTCCTTTCCACTGAGAGAGCTTCGAAAATAATTTAATAATTCTCTCTCTCACACACACACACACACACACACACAGTAAGAGAAATACTAATAAATTAATAAATAATTACTAGCAATAAAATATGGACAGTTTTTCAAAGGAAATACTAAATATTCTTAATGCTTTCGCTTTCTGATAATTTCTTATAAATTATTAACATCAGTTTTTAATTAATAATATTCCAGTATAAAACAATGCATTTTTTATACTTTTAAATCTAGATTACATTCAGTACGTTTTTATTTGCAATTATAAAATACAACTATAGTTTGTAAAATGATTAATTAAAAAGAAACGTTTATTGTTATTTAAGTTATATATATCTTGGATATATCAATACAGATTTGCATTCTTCAATAAAGAAGTGACAGCTTTTATTGAGTACAAAATAGGAAGTGGACTGCAGTTAATTTCCTCTTTCGTTATCTTTTTTTATTTCGTTCGACGCTCTCTTTATTATCTATTTTTCTATGCTGCCGGTAAGTAAAATCAATACATCTGCAATATGAAATCCTATAAAGCTGAAGAACGAACAGCCTCGATTCTGAAACCTTCCCTTTGCTCTGTTAATTTTTATGTCGCGCGAATCGATGCACTTCCGGGCGAATAAAACTTTGCGGAAAACAGTTTTGGCCTAGAAATAAAAATTCATAAAGTCTCGTCGAGATATATGTATTTTCAAGTTCCCTTATATACGAGAAGAGACTCTAGCTCTCTCTTTCTCTGATCATCAATTTCTCGCAACACCGTATCGCGCGCAGACTTTGTGGAGATAAAAAAAAAGATAATAACGCGATTGACGTGGATGCCGCGCCGCGCGCCGCGGCGTGAAGCTAGATGAAAGCGAGCGAGAGAAAGTAGGGCAATTTACATAGGGCGTCCGATCAAAGTTCTCTCCGATTATGAACATTCAGCGAGGGAATATTATCAGCGAAATGATGGCGTACGATGGAAATCCAACCATGTCAACGACTCTGAAAAATATTACTTACAATTAGCCCTATCGATATAGCGCGCGTGAATGCGCTCCCCTATTATTAGTTGTAGCACAAATTATTAGCGATAAATTTAATACACACAGTTATTCTATCGTGTCATTGTCCCTCGTATCAACGAAAGTGCGCGAAACCGCGCGCCGTGGTTTCCTGTTATTTCGTCGAATTTCATCGTGCACCGTCGGGGAGCGAGTTGCGAAGCGGCTGGAGCATAATCTTCGCCCGAAACTCATTTCCGAAGATAATCCCCGGATAAGAACATTATTCTGTTGCCCTATGCATTAAAAAGACCACCACCTGTTAAACGCGTTTATTACACAGTGCGACAATAATTCATTTTGTCGCGCGATGTTGTGTAATAGCGCATCGCCAACTAATTAATATCTTGTAACGTACAATTAATACACACTGATGACAATTCCATTAAATTTAGATATTACCGTCACTAATAACAAAAAGGATCACAAATTATTACTATTAATGTAACAACAACATGTTATTTTACGAATAATAAATTGTAATATATTTTTATATTTTAATAGTTATATTTTAATAGTTATATTTTAATAGTTTAATATTTTTAATGCTTTCAAAAATTCAGATAAAACTATGGCTTGAAAATGAATCTGAAAAAAAGTTCTGCATTTATAATTCTGTAATATAATCCCGTTGTCTCTTTGTAAACTACGCTAGACGTACTGTCTCGTTTAGTTTGTGGAACGAATAATGCTTATCAGATCAGCTGCCTGCAGTCATTATTCTCTTGTGCAATTAAACTATGCAACTGCCGCGAACGCTGCCGTAAGACGAGAATAGCACACACGTGCCGTGCAGAATTTTGTTCTCAATTTAAATCCTATTACATATATTAAATTTATCTCTTCAAACTGTAAACTATAAACTGTTTTTCATTAAGTTATTTCCTCACGAAATCGTTTCTAAAGGCACGACTTTTTTTTTCTTTTGAGATGACGCGAGACGTAAAAAATATAATTGCTTTTCCTGAAACGAGGGTACGATAACTCTTATCGCAGTACTACAGCCGCCCGTAGACGTTAATCTTGCGCTCGCTGCGAGAAATACATCAACGAGACGAATGTACGCTACGCGCCTCGTGCTATGCTAATCCAGCTTCAATGTCATTTTACTCTTTCGACGAAACAGCAAGCACGTCTTCTCCCTGAGAATAAGCTCCTAATAAACAATGTGTTAACTACTTCTCGGAGCGAATTATAAAGTCTTATGTAACGCATTATCCGTGGATGTATCTTATCCAGAGAGGAGAGGATAACTGAATCTCTGTGAATATCGGCGCGCTTGTTACTCAATTTTGGCATCGGTACACTCCCTCAATATCGCAACAGCGAAACGCACTCACCGCTTATACGAGATCAATTATTTATGGCCGATTACATGGCGCGAAAGACGAGAATACACAGAAAGAAGGTGAGATTGCGAAAGAAAGAGAGAGAGAGAGAGAGAGAGAGAATTATTGATGTCTTATAGGAAAACTTGATCTATATCATTATCAGCATAATTTAAGTTGCATTATATCTACAGGGAAATTGGAAAAAAATTAATTTTATCATTATTAAATTACCAAGATCCAGTCCGAATGATAAATAACCTTTTCTTCTTTCTATTTAATTATAGTCTTATATCAGTCCTACTTTTCTAATTGATTAAAAAATTAATTTTATTTCGACGCAATTATCTCTCATCTAATTTATCTTTAATTAAATTTTCTTAACAAACAGCTTTATTTTGCTGTATACGCGGGAGTTTTATAAAATTAATACTCGTGTGTACATGTACGTTCGCTATTACTGAACGCTGCTTTACGTGACTTCTACTTTCTTCCCATTTTAGTACCAGACCGAGAATATTCTCACGTAGAACGAGATATATTAGATCATCTGCGACGCGACAACCATTTATACCATCTTAAATGAAGTCGATGATAATATTCAGTTCGATCGATTTCGAATTCTTTCTCATTTAACACTGCGGGATCTTTTAAGCGTCAACATTATTATAGTCCTCTTGTCAAAAGCGATGAAGCGATCGCATTGCCATTTTCTACATATTAACGCGTATTAATCAGTAAACTTTTGTACATTGAACTTGTATGAAACTTGTATCGTTGCACGTTTGATTTCTTTCAGTTTCCATTATATTTGTGCCCTGAAACAGCAAACTACCGCATATTGCACTTGCATGCTCATGTCCGATTTCTCTCGGTTCGTTATTACGATGTTTCTCCTTCTTGTTCCTTGTACACTTTTACAGCTTTTACACCGATGGTGCCAAGTGGAGCGACGCGAATTCATCGCTTGACGGCAACTACGCGTCATAGAATTTCGCGTATGTAACGCGTTTCCCTCTATTCCTCGCCGCGAAAAATTCGTGTCTCGTCGACGCGAGAGACGAGACGCGTCGAGAGATCGCATCTTCTTTTATTGTTCGTTGCTCCATGCGAAAGTTCCCTAATGACACAATCTCAAAAATATATCGTAGAAAATTGAATTTACGCTCTTTCAGAGAATATTTGAGACTTTAAAACATATTCAGGATTTTTTCGCCCGACAAGTTCTGAAGTCAACAAATATTTTTTAAACTTGGAACTTGACGACATAGCTTAATCTATGTTGATATCTCAACATTTGACCTGACTGTCGGGGCAACTATTGGAAAATTCAGCGAGCCATAGCTGGAAGCAGACACGTTCATTTGGAACCCAAATTTTCAGGCATTGTTAAGCACGTTTGAGTCAGCGCCAATTGTGCATAGCGTACCTATTTGCCAACTCGAATTCAATTGCGCTGTACATGTTTTAGCTAAACCACCCTCTGTTAACTATTTACGTGAACGGCGCAAGTCAAAGTATGAAACAATTAAATTGTTAATTTTGTCGAAATATCGTTGTTTAAGATTGAAACAAGCTGCATTCATTTATGAAACTGTAACGCAATCTCTTTCTTCATAACATGTGTTGCTGACATGTTACGCATTTTTATAAAAATTTTTATAAAATTATTACACGTAACATTTATGACAAAGAAAATTTTCACGATGAATTTTACAATAAATTGTATAAAATAAATATATAAAATAAAGAGTAGTACGAAACAAAGGACATAAAAATATATAATATCTATACTAAAATACTCGTGATTGAAAACTGACTTCGAGCGAATCAATCGCGTTTAGCATTATGCGCGAAATGGAACGGCAGCTCGTATTAAGAATGACGTTATTAATTACAGAATTACTACAAAGTTTGGTTTCATTGAACGCTCGAAACAGGATGCTCGGTAGTGTACAACGGCAGTGACAGAAACCAGTCATTCGTCAGACGTTACCGCTGTAGAGGCTCCTTGACGCTGCAGTAGTAGCAGCAGCCCGTGGCCAGACGCGTCTCGGGCTGACAGAACGAAATGGTTTATGTCGACCATTAGTCAGACGGACACGTAAATTTCGTAATCGCTCAAAACTCGGCGTACTGAAACTTCTAATCATTGTTACGTTAACAAATAGGTTTTACAAGATAGCAGGATATCGAGAATAGCTAATTGAAAGACCAACTAATATACATATATCTGACTAATAATATATTGACTGCAATCAATAATAGCGATAATAAACAAGTAATTTTATTAAGGTACGAATAATCTATTTTTCGATTATTATTCATTAGAGAAATTAGAGAGATTACAAATGTATTGATTAGTGAGATTATTTATTAAAGACATTATTAAAAGACTATTAAAAATAATCTTATATCGAATAATCTATCATATCGATTATTATTTAACTTAGTCTTTGTAAACTTTTATAAACAAAAATTTAAACGCGATATTTATATGCAACGATTTAATATACGTGTATAAAATTAAAAGAAATCTTTCGACGCTAAGCAGAATTGTCCGAAATTTAACTTATTACCTTTAACACACTATTATCGTTATAGTATACATATTATATATATATCGACCTATATCAAGTCAATTCTATATCAAAGCCGATTGTTAAAGGGATTGTGCCGAGGCTAACACAGTCCAAAGTGACCCATTAGATCACTAAGCCAGAGTTCTGATTAGGAATGACCCGGAATGTGCCTGGAAACGGTGCGTATGTATGTGACAGCCGTTCGATTCTATGGCGCTCTCGTCCCCAGCAAACCCTTGATTTCCACCCCTATACATCCATTATGAGCCCTTGAAGCCTCACAATAGTCCATATGTAACCAACCGAAACTAGGGGTAATTCCGCGTAGGATGGAAGACGAGCGAAGCCAAAGCAGCTCGATCGACAAGTGCATTCCAGATTCGTCTAATCGATGGGATCGTCGAATCGCGAACGAGTTGCGCGAGTTAGAGCGAGCTTAGTTTCCAAAGTGAGCGGTAACATTTCCTCTGAGACACGATGGAATTACCTAAGAGAGCGATAAGAACTAAGAGAAGCAGTATAAGAAGAAGAGAGAGAACGTCGGTATCTCTAAAGTAAACTTTCAAGAACTTTTAATTCTTATCTTAATTTTTTTACAATTTAATGATTGAGCAATTGCAATCGGAAGAGTTACAATTGAGCCAGTGTGTAATTATTTGTTATTGCTTCGAATTGTATTATCTCCTTACGGTCGACTTGTTTTGAGAAATGCTTTTTGTAGCAATTAGCAGACAAAAAAAGGATATTAAAGATAAATTTGCAGGACCAACGGGATCTGAAATGATCCGCTTTAGAGTGCGCCAACTCTCCGTAATTTTATATGAACTAACATTTGTAGTTTAACAAGAGCTATAAACCTACAAAGAGAGTTATGAGGTTGTTAAAGAGACATAGAACTATTATACGTGATCTTTTATATAATACAAGATACCTTCGTCGCAAAGTGTGTCATAATAAAATCATGTGTATCATATATCGCGTTATTCTACAAATCCGAATTTTTCTTCGATTGAATTAACAATAAGCACTTGGGGAATTTGAACGTCGGTCTGTTGGATGGTTGCGCGAATCTTTCTGAATAAGTAAATATTTCGGTATCTCTCTTGAGTGCATTTCCACCGGAGATCTCGCAAGTTGTTGATCGCGTGTGTCTCACCGGTTCCTCGGTGAAAAGTCCTATTTGTGGTCTTTGATTGAGCGCCGTTTTTCCAGGCCCGCCGCAATTGCCATTAAACATGAATGAAGAAAAAGAAGAGTTGCGCGCGCGGACGGGCGATGTGCCTTTTCCCCGCTCGTTCGTTCCTCATCCGAAACATCGGGCCGCAATGCCTGGCACGAAACAAACGACGCGGCTCATCGATAATTCATTACCATCTTCCATCAATTCCTTATCTTGGCATGCTCTACGATCCGCGGAGGGGGAGGGGGGATTGCCCCTCGTAATCTCTCTGATGGAATCGGCTTGCGAACTTGACGAGGGAAAGGGAATATCGCACTGTAGATTATGACGTTCGGCGAACTTTCTTTCTCCGATATTTTATCTAACGGCGTTTAACGGATGTGAAATACCTCGAATACTTCACGTCGATTATAAGGCATTTCGCAAATTCATCTGCGTGAGAAATATATGCGAACACGTTGCATTTGTGTGCGTCTCTCTTTTTAGCCCCCTTTTATTTTTAATAAAATTTTATGTAAAATCTCCTGTTATCGAATTACGATAAATTACGATAAATTTACGGACGCTTTATTCGAATCTGCCGTCTCTAATCTTGTAATTGTATTGAGAACCCTGTAATCGAATTAATTTCAACGGCTCTGTTCACAAGAATACTAATTCGATGGAAAGCTAAAACGGAACTCTTGCGACAGTCAACGAGATAATGTCTTATTACTAGAACCATGATGTGAAAAATCAAGATAAAGGTGCCGCCGTATGACTTGACTAATGCGAATCCAATAATTATATTTCGTCCCATTAAATTATCTGTTATATATGTCGAATGAGATAATTATGATAATTACATTCGTATAAATAAAAAATATGAACATTGTGCGTTTATCATATTTTTATGATGAAAGTATCGCGGAAGGAAGGCACTCTCTCTCTTCGACTAGCTTCATTTCTCATAAATTTTTAGCCACAGATACGATTTTTCACAAGTCTGGGAAGTACACTTCCGGGTTTGAAAAATGCTATTCGCGAAAGAAAATTTACGGACGGCCGTAACAGCGTTGTTGGCCGCAGTAAGAAACCGGTTTCAAGAAGATAAAACGGGAATCCACTTTGGGACAACGTACTTTTCTATTATTGGACAACAGGAACCTACCAATATCAAAATTATATGATTTATGTAAAAGAGTCAAAATAATTACATAATTATATATATATATATTATTTACTTTTAATGAATGTTTATTATTATAAAATCTATATTTGAAAACGTAATCAATCGTGTCTCAATTATTTAAATTTGAAAAACAAATGTAACAATTAATGTAACAATTAAATAAATTCCCAATTAATAGCCAATGCTTTGTAGATTAATTGCAAACTGTTACCGCTGTTGAGTATAAATTAATAGGAATAATTGATTTACATACAAAAGCGAAGATAATAAGAATAACGGAAGTGCTCTAATATCTATGTTGCAGCTTGCAATAAAACGTACTATGGCGACGTGGGGAAGACGTACGATCTCGAATTGCATCGACCGAAGGAAGATAAGGTGCCTTACATTTGCAAGCTCACCTTTAACGCGCCAGGTGACGATTTCGGTGATATCGTGCAGGTGAGAGCCGTCGAACCGCGCGTTCGAGATATTCAATTATCGGATATTAGCAAAATCGATATTCAATTGTATGTTGTAAAAACCGTCAGATGATTTATTCATGAATTATCAAAAAATTTCGCGTCTCGGAAATTTGCAATAAATTACGCTACTCCGAATTGAACTTTAATTAAAGTATGCATTAACGAAGTAACGAATAGTTCGATGAAGAAACGCGGCAAACAGAATAGCGCTGGATTTATGTAGCAAATTAAATTCCGGACACTTAAGTTTTTATCGAATCGTATATTACGGAAACTGTGAGTCTCAACAAATGATTATCTTCCTCGCACAAACAGCTACGAGCGCTTCCAGGAAACGCGCTTCAAATTCTTCTTGACGGAAAAGTTTTAAATATATTTGAATTACGTGGCTAATCGCGAGCCAGTAACATGACATGAAGAAACTTTCATTTCAATTTTAACGCAATTGACGCGGTCGGAACATGTGCGGCGATTCCGGAAAAAAAAACATCGCCTTCGCACTTCGTACATTTCTCGCATGGCGACGGAGGAAATTATTTTTGTTCGACTCACGCCGTGGAATTAAAGGCGGAATTTTTAATAAGAGCCGCGTACTTTCCGACGATTATGTGAAACTGAAAAAAACTGGCCGTCCGCCGAGTTTCCGAGAGCGCGAAAACTTTGTCGAGTGCACAAAAACTCTCCTGCCTCCGGCTCCCGAATTATTTGCACAGCAATATTTGCTGGCTTTCTCATATCTGCATAGCGCAAGTCATGAGAATCCCTTGTACATGCCAGTGGTCTACGTACAGATGTTTACCGGTCTCGTCAAAGAAGCCGCAGCCGCGCTAAAAGTCACAGTGATGCAAAACAGAATGCGGTAGCCGAGCAACTGACAATACGCTCAAGTCAACACAACGTTGCAAGTCTCAATTTAAGTCCAAATTTGCTTGCATCCTTTGTGTATGCATTCGAATAATGAGAAGAAATGTACTTAAAGATAGTCATAAAAAAAGTAGTACAAATTTACCTGATCATTGATTACAAAATAGTCTTAAGCAACTTCCTTATTTATGTAATTCGCCTAGTCATTACAGTATACATTACTCTAGTAGTAAGCATAAGCCTTTATCACATTATTTACGCGATTATGGCTGCAAACTGCTTTCTATCACTGTCAAAGCGGATTCTGTCGATGTTTTAATTGCGCAGCGTGGATGGACGGGCGCGGCTGCTCTTTCAGATGAAAAACTGTGCGGACTATCAATTGCTGACAGTTTGAGCACGGGCCAATGATGCCGATGTGAATTTATTTGCTTAGCATCGTGTGAAAGAAAGCCTCTATAATTACATTACTCATCCGTTTACTTGCGGCTATGTTAATTTTTAAAGTTTTATTTAATACAAACAAAAGTAATATCTAAAAACTTAATCGAAGAAAAAGAATGTCGAAAGTAAATGTTCAGATAAATGGAAAAACAAGTGCCATCTCTCTCTCTCTCTCTGAAGAGAGTTCAATGAATTATTAAGAAGACAAGGTCTTGCAACTTTTTAAAATAAATTTTGCTCCTTTGTATTAGAAAATAACACTTTTTTAATAATATAAAGGAGAAAAATTTATTTTAAAAAGTTGCTAAGATCTTATATTTTAATTCATCAAACTCTCTTCAGAGATGATACTTGTATTTATCTGGATTACACATTTCGTTCCTATGTTTAAAAATGCTCACCTTTTATCCTGATTGTCACATTATCCATCATTTGTACACGACGAGTCTCACGACGCGTTTTCCTCTTTATTGCAGCTGACTTTCGACAGCTTTACTCTAGGCAAATTCGTATCGTTCACCGCGGAGGGATGTCCCGATGGGTCCCTGCAAATCTCGGAAGCGCAGCGTCCTGACGTCGGCGGTCTTTGGTGCGGCACGTCCTGGGGACCCGCGATCTACTACAGCGAAACCCCCAGTGTCTCGATCATCCTCAAGCTGTTCAGGCTCAGCAAAGATCAGACGGGATTCAACTTCGACTTCAGAATGGCATACAAGATGATCAAGAAGTCCGATGCGGTAGTGCGCTACGGAAATCCCTTCGTCGGTAGGTGATCAATTTTCGATTACGGATTTCGAGCACGTTTCGAAGCTTGGTCCACGACATGTTTCACATTTGTCCTTTGATAAATTTCGATAATTTTGAATACCCATTTAAATTGAAATTAGTTTGAAACAAGTTTGATATTTTCATAAACGCTATTTGATTAAAATTTAAATCAAACTTGTTGCTCTGTTCCAAGTACTTGTTTTACATTATTATTACTGTCATTGTTATAATATACATATTGTTAAGTGTATTACAAGACATTATGTTATTTATTCTCTAAAATATTTCTATTATATGTATAAATCATTCATATATTTATAAGATTCTATTTGAGATTTTATCATTGAGATAAAATCATAAATCTTTCGATTTTAAAGACTTATTATTTGCGAGATAGTTTTAATAAATATTTTAATTTAGCCATGCAACCTCCTCGATTAATTAATAACACTCGAATATATCTCCCGAGAAAATACTCGAGGGATTGTTCGAAGTTTGTACCTGTCCCGTTCGCGAAATTGCATGGCGATTGAAATTGCGCGGACAAAGAATTTCCCGATATTTTCGCCGTCGATAATTAAAATTCCAATGTCACGTGGTCAGGAATAACGCAGGTCGCCGGGACGCCGGCGTCGACCGAGCGCACGTCTGCCGCGTACGCGAACACGTCGATGGCGATGCCGGTGCAAATGGTCGAGCAACACGTGCCACCACCTACGAAACCGAGTTCCGAGCAGTTCTTAGGGGACCTAATATCCGGGACTTATTGCTCCCGTATATTCACCGACTGCGACCGGAAGAAGTGCAGATTGCAGTCGCCTAACTTCCCCGGTCTCTATCCCCGCAATCTCACCTGCTATTATGCGGTAAGGCTCGTTTAAATTGTCATACTTGGCAAAACGTATGACTTGGGAAACGCTTTCATTCTACGTCATAATTGAAAATGCATTATATTATAGTAATAACTTTTATCGAGTAATGTCAACATTAGTGACGTTGTCATTAACATTTTCGAGTTTTGCCAAGTTTTTTTTTTAAGTAAGCGCAACTTCCGAGTAACTGCTCATTAGGGAAACACTTTCGCCACGTCGAGCGTATCGTCGGCGTAATGTATCATTGTCCGAATTAATTTGCTCGTCGTCGAGCAGATGCGCGGCAGTGATATACGATCGACATAGTCAGACGAGGAGTCTCTTCCTAGAGCCTTGACACGGCTCATATTTCTGTTTCAAGCAGACACACCTGCGGCGGAAGTCGTAAAAATGACTCACTTCCTCTCGTATGCGGTTAACAAATTTTCGGACGGCCCCCTTCCTGTGACCATTATTTCCCCTTAACATCTCACAGTACCGCGCGCGCTCGTCACGTAAATCAACGCGGAGGCGACCGCGCGAGTTTCTGACCGGTATGATTTTTTGCACGGGGCGATTCAAAATTGGTCAGTAGCCAAGCACAAAGTTGCTAAACGCGAGCAAAACAGACGAGCGATGTTTTGCAAGAAATTGGAAAAGCGCCACCGAACTTTGTCTTTATCGTGAATTTAATTAAAAGAAAGAGAGGAAATGTAAAATTCTTTCCCGTTTCTTTTTATTATTCTCTTTCTTTGCTTTATCCTCTTGTCGCTTCTCCGGCTTCACTGGCACTGGTAAATAGTCAATTCTTTTTCGTACGAAAGCTATAATTTATCACAAAGTAAAGATCAACGGTAATAATGTCAACATCTTTTAAACTCGACATTATCGCGAAACTAATCAACCTCCTCGATATTCAGTCATTTCGGAGCAGATGGACGAAATACGCGAAAGTTGTAGAATTTACGACCTCCGTTTCAGTGCTGGAGGTGATCATTTATTCTTTTCGCGCAACTAGACAGTCAGACAGGTACTCGTGGGACCTGCGCTAGATAGACTTCGATTACGAGAAAAGCGATCTCCATCGGTGTATTTTCACCGAAAGTTTATCTTATTCCGAAACTCTGATACAACCATTCTGACCTTTATCGCGCTCTTATCTAGATAAAGACCGAGCACGTTGTCACGCTACCATCCGATTAGCTCAATTGCGAAGAATAAATGGCAATTTAAAATCTAATTTTATGTTACATAAAATCTATGTGATTTATATTTTTAATAAAGTATTATTGGCTACTTTATATGTTGTATCAAACGCGATACTTACATATGTCAAATGAAAGAATAAGTTTAACACTTGTTTGTTATTTTTATAGAGAACCTATTTATAAATCTTTACTTCTTAAATAAATTTCTTTTCTGAGAAATTAATGACGTTTTTTAAAATATAAAACTTAACTTTTGGCACGCAAAGCGAGCGAAAAGAATAAAAATCGCTAATATTTGGTGTAAGGTTTTACAACACTTACGCATTTACATTTATATTTGAGTTTCAGCGATGTCGTTGAGAGAATATAAATGAAATCATGGCACGTTGTGCATATATGCAACGCACGAGATGCATTTAAAGATTAGAATAGAAAAATGTATTCTCCCATAGAATAGAAAAATGTATTCTTCCATGCGAGAAGAATACATTTTGAATAGAGGATACGAATTGATTTGTATTTCGTGTAGGTGAGACAGCACGAGGTGCCGGCGGGCAAGCACGCTTTAATACACGTGAAACAGCCCCGGGGCCAATTGGTAGCTGTAAGAGCGCGACCAGCAACTCAGGCCGAGGCGCCGCCCCGGGAACTGCGTCTCTGGCAAGATTGCGACGTCGTTCAGGTACGTAAAGCCACCGCGAAAATTGGATTAGCTGTTATAAATTCGAGACAGAAACAGAGAAAGAGAGAACGTAGTGCCGGGCGACGTGACCGGTCTGCCAAGCAGCCGCCGCCGCTTTTGCATAGTGATCTCCCGCTGGAGAAAGAAACTTTCAGTTTTGCATTCTTTGTCGCGGTTGGAAAAAGTCACGAGAGTGGCGAAATGTTTCTGTCGACAGTAGACGGTAATCGCGAATCAAAGAATTAAACGCAGCCACACAAGTTTAACCAAACACCCCTACGGTGATTTATTCTGGGCGCGAGGATTCTATGAGGTTTCCTCCTCGCTTTTTTTAAAGCACCTTACTAACGCCTTTCAAAGTTTTCCAAAGTTAACCAAGCTTTTCTGAATAATATCATTAGTACAATATTACATTTCGCACAATCGCCTTATCTTGAAAAATAAATCTGACATTTTACAATTAATGGCATTATTCTTTAACTTTGTTTATATGATAATCTGAAAAAGATGTACTCACTCATTGCGTAATAACTTGGCGAAATAAATGTCGTTGTGAAAGTAGATCGATCTTCGTGATGATCTTTGGTAGAAACTTGGTCCATATATACGAGAAACTTTATTGCTGAATTATGCTTATCTATTCCTCCAGAGATAGAGAAATTTGTCTTTATAGGACTACGTAACAGTGTATGACGGATACACCACCAGGGAGCCTGTGATCCTAAAATTCTGTGGCGGCGGGGAGCCGGTGCCGGAGGCCATCAGCAGCGGCCCGGAAATCCTCGTGGAGTTTACTACCTCTCCTTATGGCACCTTCTTACATCCGACGCCGCCCCATTCCCTACATGGGTTTCAATTAGAAGTGCAAGTACGTGAGCAAGCTCTTCCCATAAATTGCATAATGGCCACCTTAATTAATGTCTAACGTGTCCGTTCCTACTTAATCGTCTGTAAAATTCAATGCTTTATGATGATGTAAACATAACACTTTAGAGAGACAGAACCTTGGAAAATAATTCGCCTCTTGTAACAACATTTTTTAATGCGAACATTTTATCGTATGCACGCTATTTAATCGATTCAAAGTAATGAAATAAAGAACGAAAAAAAAAATTTCCATGTCGAGATAAGCAAACGAAGGATAATTCTGTTATATTTATTATGTAACCGTCACCTTTGAATTGAGATAAATCATTATTATCTCTGCATTACCGAAAAGTCAAGAGTCGTTTGAATACTCATTTTATCTCGTTGAACGCGCATAAAACCCAACGAGCTCCCACTCGTAGAGCAGAAACAACGATATCACCGACATTCGTGTTATCCCGTATAAAATTGCCTAACGACACACCGCAGCGAATGCATTCGCATCAGATAGAACCGCAAACACGCGATCGCCCGAGCAATTCGGACTCACCCCCCTCCATGGGCGTAGGAGGGTGAGTCGGCGACGGCGACGGCGAAGCCCCGACCCCATCGAGAGACTGCACGCAATGTGAAACGCGCGTCGGCTTCCAGGTCACGTTCGTGGACGCCGAATCACCGACCTACGCCAAGAATAAGCGTTGCGAGTTCTGGCTGCGGGGCACCGGCGGCGGCATCCTGGCGTCGCCCCGTCATTCACTGCCGAGGAACAGCACCTGTCTGTATCATCTTCGCGGCGCCGGTCCCACCCTGCCAAGTCCGACGCCGCCGCACCCGTTACCCAAGTTCCCGGAGCAGAGACCCGGCACCGTGTGGAGGAGACCGGCCCCGAGGCCGCCGCAACCGCAATTCCGCGTCTGGCTGTCTATCCTCAAGTTCCACGTGGGCACCAGTCTGTCTAGCACCGACGAGGACTGCTCGACGACGCTGATGGTCTGGGACGGCGAGTTGATGCCGCTGTCGGAATGCAACGACGTTGCCTGGTAAATGATGATAAGCTGCCTCGTAGCTCGAGGAATTTTTATCTTGCCTGTTAATAAAGACTCGTTTTATTCCAATGTTAAAGAGTCGTCTACAATAAACACTAAGTAAATTGACCAACCATATTCAAACATTATTTTTCTTACGATTTAAGAACAATCGATGATGATTGATTTACTTTCTTTCTTCTTATTATTGGCGATCTTTAAGAGAATTGAAATCTTTCGATCGACTCTATTCTCAAATTGATTGTAAATTATTTTGTTTTCTGTGATTATTAAAAAATACCTTATCAATTTATTACAATAGTCTCTATTTTTCCTTATTAGTGATTAATATTAATTTTTGGGGCCTCGATAATTTTCTTGATTGCCAAGTAGAACGTTCAATGTTTACGTTTACTAGAGATCCAACATTTGTTTCAGTGAAAAAGAACGTCAACGTTACGCTGAAAGAATGGGTGATCCGATTCAACCCATTCTTGCGCGTCCCTCGAGCAATACCACACTGCTGGCGAGATATTGCAAGGACAAAGTACCGAAGACTTGCGATCATGCTATTCTACAGAACACCAGTCGTCCGTGCTCCTTGGTGGAAAGCTTTGTTTCCTCTGGCAGCAGTCTAACTATAGAGATGCGCTTGATCGAGTCGACTGCGCTCAGGCAAGTGTTAATTTTTATTGCAGCAGTCTACAAATCTGTTTCATTATTGCTTAATATAGAGAACAATGAATATCGCGTACTGCTAAATTTTATTACGGAAGATTAATCAAGTTATCAGAGAAATTCAAAACTAAAGAACTATCCCGAAACTAGCAAAAGTGAAATTAATGTTCGTGTTAAGGTATCGTTTATATTCTAATTTAGTTGTAGTTGGATTCACTAGTCTACTTGAAACTTTTAATACCTATTTGGAAAGTTATATAATTACCATTGCTTATATTCCTTAATTAATTGCACCCTAAAAGTTTGAATATGTAAACATGAACAAAGGAAATGGTAAATATTGCAATATGTTAATTATGTTGTATTAATTGAAGAATTATATTAATTCCTTCCTATATTAAAAAATTATATATATCGATTCTCTAACATCGTTACTCCTATCATTATTTGATTATTTTTGAATAAATATTCGAGAAAAGGGTAATAAGAATTAAAAAGAGCATTCGCCCGTGCAACTGGCTGCAAATCTCCAGAAAATTCGATAGCTCGAGAGAGAGAGAGAGAGAGAGAGAGAGATATCTGTAAAACGTTTCCATCTTTGAAGGTCCCTTTGTTTTAGTCGAGAAACTGATCAAGTAAAGGGGTATTAATGGATCGCCCCGAAAAATCTCGAGGGGATGTATTGGCGTATAGTGGAACGTTTGTGCGAAGTGGTGCGCCAACCTGCGCTCGGTCGTAATCTCTCGTTTCATCCGATTCGCTTACAACACCGTCGGATCGAACCGCTGGAGCGTTACGAGCGAAGTATGCGGGAGCGTTTTATAGAAATACGACGCGCAATATCTGCCACGGTAGCACGTTTCATTCGTTCGCCACCACGTGATGCTCTTTCTCTCTCCTTCCTCCGCTACCTACAATATAGATTATTCATGAAGGATTCTCTCCCTTCTTCCGTTCTTTCTCGCGCGAGCGCGCTAGGGAAGATAGCGGAATTCAGAGGAATGTCGAGGCATGCGGCGACGACGACGGCCTCCACATCCCATTTGCTTAATTTTATACGCAAGGTCTTTCCATTCCTCCTTCTCCTCATCATCTTCCTCCTCGCCCTGTCCACGAAAGGTGTTACATTTATCTCTTGATTCGTTGCTCCGCAAATATAAAAATTATTTAAATGAACTCGCGTGTCGCGCATGAGGAAACGCAAATTTTAATAACACGAAGAAACAGACTTTGTGAAAAATTTCTAGCGAATTCGTACATTTGCCGTAGCACGTTCGTGCCGGCGCAGCGTGGCGCGGCGCGTTGTACTCATTCATGGATGTTAATTTAAATATAATGAATTATCATGCTTCGTGTATTTCATTGAAAGCTTTTGCATTCGGATAATTAATTTAGCAAGTGGGGAGAGGAAGAGAGCTGATAATCTAAAAGCCAGTCCAATATTAGCGGAATCGTTATTAAAAATGAAAGGAATTAACCGCAATATCCCGCGCGCGTGTACACCATAAAAATATTCACCTCTACTGAATGGTAATTAAATGGCGATTACATCGGTCTTTGTGGCGCGTTAATCGGCATTCCGCCGCGTCGTCCCCGTTGTTTTCCCCCGTGGTGCTCGGGCACACGATAATCCCGACGCGAACGATCCTTCAACGCGAGCGGAGATCCAGATCGGCGCTCGCCGATGAATAATTAAGAGTCGGCGTTTTTCCACGCCGCGCTTGTCTGCCCGTGGCTGCTGACACACTCCGATTCACATTTCGCACGCGTTACATCCGTTTATCACGCCATGTCCGACGGGAGTCGCCGCGTGTCGTCGTCCTCCTCATAGCTTCCCTAGAAAATATGCATCTTCTTTTTTTCCCCTCTCACCACGTGCCTATCGAGGTGTTCGGGCGTGATAGCCGACGGTGAGTGACGTGCAATGCGGATGCATCGCACGGTCTAGTTAATCCTTTCCGCGCGAGCTAAAGCCTACCGGCGCTCGAGCTCGACGCTTTATAATAAGCTCGAACCCGGTTTAATAACATCCCCGCAACCGCCGCGCCGCGGCCGGAGTGCAACGTCTCTCTTCAAGGCCCGCCGCCCCTTGCACAACTCACTGGGGTTCGTCGATCTTCATCAGTGCACCGAACCCGCGCACCGGACAACGCGTATCAACCCCTTCTCGCGCGTGCCCGCGGGGTTGTTGTTGCGTTAATACATACATTCCCGAGCCCGAGCTTTGCCATCATTCCCTGAGCTTTAATTCGCTTTAATTCGCTGTTAGACGAGCTTGGAGATGTCGTTATTAAGACGAAGACATTTATATAAATCTCTTACTATTTGTCTATTTGTTTCATCGGCGTAATCTCTTAAATATGCGGAAGCTTTACATTTGTTATATTTAATTTAATAAATTTACTTTTTGCAGAGCTTTTGATTTTTAAATTAATTGGTTTGTTACGGTTTTCTTTCAGACCCGTAAACTTTCGCGCTATGTACGAATTCGTCGATCTTCACCAGGATGGCGATCCTTACGGCAGCGGACCATGTTCTCGCATTTTCTATAGCCGGAATCGAGACCATTATTCAGATCGTAAATTTCAAGGACCGCGCGATATATTCCTATACGGTCGTGGAGGGTCAAAGAATATAAGGTAAGAATAATGACCGTATTCGACCGTTACGATAACAAATTAGAGATTGTTAGATTCTCTAAGAGAGAAGGACATTCTACATCTTCAATTTTTTAATCGAAAATATGCATTGCCGTTCGACATTTCCAATTAAACAATAGTAAGTGAAATAAGTCCGATAAGTGAGTAATTAAATAGAGACAAATGCTTTTTCGACATAAGTCCACTATATCGATTTAAGTATGTTGATTTATTGTTCCAATAAGAGTTGTGTTCAAGACCGATAAATCCACACGTAATTTACCGAGTTGGAAAAAATAAATAAAATTCACGCAGAAATATTATTACGTTACCCGTTCGGAAAATAGCATTTCTCTCTGTTTAATTGTGTATTTCTAATTAACTTCGGTACTTGGATCAAGTACATAGAATTCGCTTCTTGAAATTTATAATGAAATTGATAATATAATTATGTGATTGCTACGTTGACCTATACAACATCATTTATTATAATTGTCCATTTGCTGATAGGTGATAATAACAGTTCGATATTACGACAATTTATCGGCTACGATGGGATTGTATCGGTACGGAATAGCGTCGTGAAAGCTAATGCAACGATATAATGATGCGATTATGACATTGTCAACTCGTTATCATTTGTCAATTCTATGGCGGGCTGTTATTAACAAACCTACTATTAACAAACTATTGTGTCGTGTAGTGTCGGTTCGTCATAAAATATACTGTTCGTCCGTATCTTCCTTTCGCGATCAACGAATGGCGTATTGCGAAACTGGAGATGAGATCAGCATCGTATACGCTGCACGCTAAACGGCAATTAGAAATGTACGTGATGTGTATTGCATAATTAGAAGTTGATACAAGTTTTATCACTTGTATCAACTACTTTCATTATAAAAGAATTACGTATGATATTTTCAAATTGAGAATAATATTTTCGATACCGTGATGATCAACATATAGATATTATTATCAGAATCAAATTAGAGTTAAATATATTTTTTAGATTTTTTTGAAAATATAAAGAATATATAATGTACAATATAAGAAGATGTAATTTATATATAGTGTCTCTTATTTCTAATAATTCATTCTGTATGATTTTCATTTGTCTTGTAGTATGTGTGAAATTGTATATTTCTCAAATCCTGAACATCTTTTCGCGAAATCTTTATTGCACGTCGTATAAATGCATCTCACCGGGATGTGTGCAGTGTGGTACGGAATATGCACCTATGGAACGAACATATCCCTCGTCTTTGACAGCTTTCGTATTATCGCGCGCATCCTTTTATTACTAGTCGCAGAATCGAATCTTCCACAATCCCGATAAAATATCAGTTAGACTGGCGGCTTTACGACAATCGTAAAATGAACTTCACACGTTAAACCCAGGTCTTCCTGCCAGCAAATCAGAATTTCTCCCGTAACATTTGGTAACACATAGCTGCTGATTTTTCAGCTGATTTCTCACTTTACATAATGTTTTAGAAATGTCGCGTGGTGTAAAAACTGCAAAAAATTTAATATTATGCAGAACATAAATATACTAGTTTCCTAAATTGAAAATTTTATGCAAATAAATACTAACTCACCAACTCACCAACTCACCAAGCCATCAAATCATCTCCGTGCTCACTGACGAGACATGAAGCTTTATTGGATTTTTTTCAATACTCCTTTTCGCCAAGAGAGTCATTTCCCATCCAAGTAATGAAAGGCAGGAATGTTCTCTGACGAGATAATTCAACCGCGATATCCGAAAAGAGAGCAGAAACACGGTAATGGTGGTTGCACGTTGCCATGATCCACCCCCTAGAATCACTTTGGCCGCTTCCCGATTAACGAGCGTCCAACCTTCGACGCTCCTCACGTAATCTTCCTGCAATATCGATCACTGAACCGGCTCCTTTGCCTGGCCGGCGAGGCGTGTAGATTCGATTAAGTGAAGTATTGAAAGTGCAGGCCAGAAACTGGTTTTGCAGCTGCGTGTACCGCTTCGAAGGAGAGCACGACGAGGTGGTGAAACTGAGGTTCTACAAGCTCCTCAATGGGAATCGCACCTGCCGCAGCGTTGGCAACTCCGATTTCAATAGGCTGCTCTGCGTCGACTCCGAGAACTTCTCGGTTAAGGTGCGTAATTGAAACTTCTCGTAATTGCAATTAGTTACTCCGTGCCGAACCTATTGTACGATCCTTCGTGCGAAAATTACATTTTGTCATCGATATACGTCATAAAATCGTCCATTTATTTGAGTACTAAACGCCCTCTATACATTTCATGTTATTCTGGTTTGAATCTACGAAATTTAGGAACGTATATACTAGGAGAGAGGAATTTTTACATTGCATTAAACATTGACACAGCCATCTTTTGGGAGCTACGAAATATCTTGAAGAGATACCAAGTTCGAAAGTTATCAGTGATGTAACATGAGATACAATGGAAGTTCTAGAAGTACTAACAGGTGGCTTTGATCGAGTAATTAACGGTGGCTTTGCGACAGCAAGTATTAGCAATCCCCAAATCCAAATACGGTAGACCGAAGTAAACCGACAGGCTTCAAAGTTTCTAAGCAGTCGATACCGATGCGAAACAGACTCACAAGTAAACCTACCTTTGTCTGACTCGCCGATTTTAATGAAACTCAGTATATTTGTAGATTAGCCAAAAATAATAGACACATATTTTTTTATATCGGCAATGGTGCAACTTTAAGAGTGAAAACTACCCCTTATATCCATAAACACGATTAATTGATTCATTGCATTTAAGCTCACGGT